>JBAGKK010406362.1:0-18162 GCA_037177015.1 Euceroptres primus
ATATGTCGCCAGCACACAGTGTATTTTTGCGGACAAATCAGTCTACTGGTCACGATTTTTTTGTAATTTAGACATTCTTTTTTTTAAATTGAAGCTGAATAAATTCCCCAGTGATCACTCGAGGCAGATTTTTGATTTCTTGGTTTTGCAAAATTTTACATATGTAAACAACAAAAGTAGAAAAAAGGTTGTTTTCAGAAAAATTATTATTTTAACCCGGAAAAAATGATTTTTCGTAAACTAAGTATCAAGTAAAATCAATGAATTTGCAACTAAAGTACGTAAATAATCGATTTGATGAGTAATTTAATTGTTATAAACAAATTTTATAAACAATTACTCTAGTGTGCCATTTGAGCACAGGAAAAATATTTCTTCACTACGATTGCTGAAATTTATTACGAAACTATCCTCTAGAAACAAAATATTGACAAAAATTGAGAACTGTTATTGTTATAAACAAATTTCATAAACATATAGTCGAATTTGTCATTTTCAAATAGCAAAAAAGTATTCTCTCACTCAAAATTACTGAAATTTGTTATGAAAATGTCAGCTAGTAACAAAACATTGTCAAAAATAAAGAATTGTTATTGTTAGAGACCGAACTCATTTCAAATTTGGCAAGTTCTACATTTGAAGTCGCAGAATCTTTCGGAGACAAAATATGCTGTTTTTTTAGAAGAAATTAGGTGATATGTATTTTTGTGATTTGTGAAAAAAATTTTCTATAAAATTATGAGTATTTTAATTTTTTGCTTTGTTTTTCAGAAAAAAGCCAAATTTTTTCTTTAAACTTCTATAACTTTTGACCTAATTGAGATATTTGAGATTTTTTTCCAGATTCTGGTAGCGTTTATCGTCTTCTTTCGAAATCCGCCAGAAAATTTAGAAAATATTCAAACTTAACAAAATAACGGCAGTTTTTCTGAAAATATTTATAGTCGATTTTCTCAAAAAACCCACAAATATATTTTTTGCCAATTTTTTGTTGAATTTATACTATCATAGGGAATACATATTATGAGTTTTATGCGGGCTAAATAACTTTTATGGCCAAGAGAATTTTTTTCATAAAATTGAATTTTCGAATTTTTCTTGAAAACAATTACAGATACGAAAAAATGTTTAAAAAATAGTTCGCGCAATTAAAAAAGCTCTTTGACTCATTTATGATATCTTGCACCATTTCCGAGAAAAATAAAAATTTCAATTGTCATGAACAAAAAAATTTTCTTGATTCCTGGTTTATGGAAATACCCGTAAATAAATAAATAAAATAAATGAATACCCATAAATATCCATACTTATATTTTGTTAAATAGTTTTAAAAAATGTATGTTTGTATGAAGAAGACTTCTTGGGAGTTTTAATTTTCAAATCTTTTGCTGAAACAATTTAAGTTGTAAAAATAATGTCAAGGCTAAAAGTTTTTTGCCTAAAAAATTTTTATATTTAATATATTTAAATATATATTACATTCACCCTGATATTTTTCAATAATGTACAAAAATTTCGTTTGAATTTTAGAAGAAAAAAAAATAATACCTGGGCCCACGTTTCTAGATTTTTATTATTTATTTCTTCAGATTCTTCATTAGAGGAATTATTTGATTCTGTAGATAATTTAGAAATCCAATCGTGTTTAGCAGTTTTGGCCAGGTAAGAAGTTTTCATATCACCTTCATCAATCTCCATCTTCCATAATATGTGACATTTTTGTATTTTTTATTTTTTATTTTTCTCGGAAATGGTGCAAAATATCATAGCTGAGTAAAAGAACTTTTTCGAGAACTTTTTTAATTTTGCAAACCATTTTCTTAACATTTTTTCATAACTGTAGTTTTTTTTGAAGAAAAATACAAAAATTCGATTTTATGAAAAAAATTCTCCTGGCCACAAAAGTTATTTGGTCCGCATAAAACTCACAAGATGTGTTCCCTATGATAGTAAAAATTAAAAAAAAAATTGGCAAAAAATATAAAAGTGGGTTATTTGAGAAAATTGACTATAAATATTTTCAGAAAAACTGCCGCCATTTTGTTAATTTTTGAAAATTTTCTAAATTTTCTGGCGGGTTTCGAAAGAAGACGATAAACGCTACCAGAATCTGGGAAGAAATCTTGAATATCTCAGGTCAAAAATTATAGAAGTTTAAAGAAAAAATTTGTGTTTTTTTGAAAAACAAAGCAAAAAATTCAAATACCCATAACTTCGTAGACATTTTTTTTCACAAATCTCAAAAATACGTATCGCCTAATTTCCTCTAAAAAACAACATATTCTGCTACTTCAGGTGTAGAACCTGACAGATTTGAAATGGATTCGGTCTATGAACAAATTTTTTAAACAAATATTCGAAATTGACATTTTCAAACAGAAAAAAAGTATTTTCTGGCTTAAAATTACTAAGATTGTTCAAAAATTTAGAAACGTTAATGTTATAAACAAATGCATTTTTCCATACTATTTTTTATAACAATTCGTTTTGTCAATAAAAAAAGTAAAAAAGTACTTTTTCTGATTTAAAATGTCAAATTTGAGTATTTGTTTATAAAATTTGCTCATAACAGTAACAATTCTTTATTCCTGACAATTTTTTCTAACTAGCTGACACTTTCATAACAAATCGCAGTAATATTGAGCGAGAAAATACTTTTTTCCCCTTGAAAATGACAAATTCGAGTATATGTTTATAAAATTTGTTTATGACAATAACAATTCTTAATTTTTGCCAATGGTTTATTCCTAGATAGATCCTAGATGTCACTTTCGTAATAAATTTCAGCAATCACAGTGAAGAAAAATTTTTCCCGTTTTAAAATGGCACATTAGAGTAATTGTTTATAAAATTTGTTTATAGCAATTAAGGCACTCATAAAATAGATTATTTACGTACTTTAATTGCATTTAATTTAATGCATTTATTTTACTTGATATTCAGTTTACACAAAATATTTTTTCCTCGTTAGAATAATGATTTTTTTAGAAACAACATTTTTTCTACTATTTTTGTTTACAAGGAATTTTGCAAAAACAAGAAATTAAAAATCGGCCTCGAGGGATCACTGGAAAATTTATTCAACATCAATTTTTAAAAAAGAACGTCTTAATTGAATAAAAATAAATTGTGACCTGTAGACTGATTTGTCCTCAAAAATCCAATTCTAAACCTCTGTGCACCATTCGAATAGTCGAAATGAAAAAATCGTTGCAAAAACAATAAACTATATTGATTGTCGTAATAAAAAAAAATTCTGTACGATATTTCAAAAGTAACGAGAAAAGTAACGATTTTTATAGTTACCGTTACTGAAAGAAATGTAAATAGTTACCAATTCATTATCCATTTACAAAAGTAACTTCGTTACCACCATCGTTACCCAGAAAAAGTAACTAGTTACAGTAACTAGTTACTTTTAACTAGTTACTTCCCATCCCTGATAGCATAATATAATATAATAATAAATTTTAATGTATGTGTTTAAAAGAACATGAAATTACATATTTTTAAAATAAACTCAGATTCTTATTATGGAGTAAAAAACGAATTTTTAAGTACTGTAGTTCACTTTGTATGAATTATTGAAAACAAATTAAAATCTTAGAAGTCAATACGTGAAAATTGGTCTGTAATTGAAGTGCCCAAAGAACAGTAAACGAAAATCAAATTCAAAAATGTAATACTTTATTTTTATTTTGGTTGAGTGAATTGAAATGTATTTGTGTTGACCAATATCAGTTTCTTTCTAAACATGAAACAAACTTTTTCTTTGACAAATAATTCATCAATACAATGCCATTGTTTCTCAAATACACAAACAAGAAATACTCAAAACTCAACAAAGTCAACATTTACAAAATGGCAATAAAAGCGTAAATTCAAGTAGAAAATCAGAACCAGCATATCTCGACTACGTAATTTCAACCGAATTTCGCCCAAACAAATGAAAGGATAGGTCAGCATCTGCACTAGTCACTAGTGCATCAACGCGTAACTGAAATACCTAAACAGTTCTCGACAAAGGACATGAAATGCAATACAGAGTGCACATTCCGAGGATAACACATGATTAATTACAGTATACACTCTCGGCAAAGATAAACATGTAAACTCCACGTGTAAATTCGAGGTACAAGGAAACTCTGTACCGACATCTGACAATTATATGTTCAGCGTAGATATGCAGACGAGTTTACACATATTGTAATTGTACACAAAGATATACATACTAACACTCGATAAACAAGGGCCTCGGATTTACAACAATGCAAGTGAATTTCCCACTAAGCTGAATAAATAATAGCGGACGCGTGGCCAGTAGCTAGACAAGTACTTAATGCCTTATTACACATAGGACTTAGTCGTAAAAATACAAAAAAAATTAGGTAGAATTATTATACAATAGTGATACGAGAGTAACTTGAAACTAGAGAAGCAAGGAAAGCCTATTGACGTTCTGAAACGGAAATAAAGAAAAGAAGGCGAAGACGTGAAAGTGGCGCGTTGGGTAAACTCACATATCCGTAAATATATTTAGATGTGTTTTTCTTAGAAGGTTTTTTGACCATTTTTTTCAACACGTATCGCATGCGACCTTTCGTTCAGAGTCGTTCTATTGTCATTGATTAATTATCATTATTCTAATGCTCCGTATGTGTGCGCCCTTACATGCGTACTCGCGCACCCATACGTGTAGCAAAAAATTATTATTATTTTTTTTATAAAAGAAAAAAGAAATCTTTTTTTTTAACTATAATTTGTTTTATTTTCTTATACTCAAATATTTCTAAATAAATTTTCTCAAACGTTTTTTTTATATACTGGAATTGTTTGAAACTAATTTTTTTTTCTATACGTACATTATATTCATTACACATATCTGACAAATTAGGAGAGTTTCCGTTCTCGTTTCTGTTTCCGTTTCGTATTGTCTCGCTTGCACGCCCTTTTGATTTCTCTTTTCTCTTTCTAATCGATTTTTCCGTGTGTCAACAGCTCTGGCATCGAAAATAATCCGGTGGTTTTTTACCGCTTAATGCCGGGATCGACGGCGCAAACCAACAAGTTGCACACCTTTTATCTCCAGCAACGATCTGATAACTCGGTCACATGGGCTGATATAAAGGTTAATCAGCCCTTAGACTACGAGAGCATAAAGGAGTATAATCTCACGATACGTGTCGAGGTATGACCTTTATCATTTCATAGTTTACGACTGATATAAACGGGGACAGAAATAGAATTTTGAACCATTTTGTTTCCGTGCTTTTATTGAAATTTTGAATTTTAATTTACAATTGAAATTTAATTTCCAAAAGTGGGGATTAAATTCAATTTCCTTGTAAATGACTGAGAAACCTGAGAAGTTACTGATAGTACAGTCAAATTAGGATTTCTGCTAAACCAAATTAGCAGCACGGAGAACTTTGTCTTAACCCATTAGGAACCAAATGGACACTTTTTTATACTTTTTTCAACAGCTTTATTCACTATGAAATCTGTCCTTTAAAAAATCGAGATTAGTAATTTCTAACGTAAAATTGTCTGAACCTTCGATTTCTGCAGTCAGAATTTTGAAAAAAAAGCATATTAAAAACGTTAGATTTGTTTATTTAACAAAAAACACGTAATTTTTCATGAAATTTTTTTTGTATTTCATATTTTCGCATCGAAACCGTAAGTGGATTTCTTCAATTAGTAAATTTTTCGCGTCATTGGACTCTTATTTTCAAATTTTCAGGGTAGGTTTTTTAAAATTCAAGATGGCAGCATCCAATTTGGCTAAAAGCCGAATTTTTTTTCTTATTTCGATATTTTTTAATAAACCAATTTGTCTATAATGAATGTTTATGGAAATTTGTATATAGGTGTTTTTTAGGTCACTGATCATGAATCTCTTATCAGATTTTCGAAATTCAAGATGGTGGATCCAATATGACTGCCGAAATTTTTCAAAATTCTTCAATTTTTATGAAAATTTATATACAGGGTTTTTTTGGGTGGCTGCTCATGAATCTGTTATCAGATTTTTTAAATTCAAGTTGGCGGATCCAATATGGTTGCCTAAATTTTTAAAAACTGTATTTTTTACTTTTTATGATGTTTTTTAGCCGTAAAATCACGTTGCCCAGCTCTCACCACGTGGAGGTAAACGAAATATAGAAAACTAGAACCCTTATTATACTCAAGTTTTCAAAATGAACCTAGGAGTGGTTTCAAAAAGAATTTTCAGGAAAATGTCAAAAATGACAATTTTCAAAGTAACAAAGTCCCGAAAAAATTTTTATTTCTAGTTCTCTATATTTCGTTTCCTTCCACGTGGTGAGAGTTGGGCAACGTGATTTCACGGCTAAAAAACATCATAAAAAGTAAACAAATACAGTTTTAAAAATTTTCGTCAGCCATATTGGATCCCCCATCTTGAATTTAAAAAATCTGATAACAGATTTAAGATCAGCGACCCAAAAACCCTCTATATAAAAATTTTTATAGAAATTGGAGAATTTTGAAAATTTTCGGCAGCCATATTGGATCCACTATCTTGAATTTGAAAAATCTGATAACAGATTCATGATCAGCGACCCAAAAAACCCCTGTATATAAATTTTCATAAAAATTAAAGAATTTTGAAAAATTTCGGCATATTGGATCTGCCATTTTGAATTTAAAAAATCTGATAAGAGATTCATGATCAGCGACCCAAAAAACTCCTACATACAAATTTTCATAAACATTCATCATAGAGAAATTGATTTATTGAAAAATATCGAAATGAGAAAAAAAAATTTGGCTTTTAGCCGCCATATTGGATGCTGCCATCTTGAATTTTAAAAAACCTACCCTTACAATTTGAAGATAAGGGTCCAATGACGCGAAAAATTTACTAATTGAAGAAATCTACTTACGGTTTCGATGCAAAAATATGAAATACGAAAAAATTTTCATGCAAAATTTCGTGTTTTTTGTTAAATAAACAAATATAACTTTTTTAATGTGCATTTTTTCAAAATTCTGACTGCAGGGATCGAAAGTTCAGACATTTTTTAAAATCCGAAAATGACTGTGGGGTTGGGAATACTTTTTTTTAAATATTCATATCTTGTGAAAAAAATCTGTTGAATTCAATTTTGCTGAAATATCTAATAGATTGTGCATCTTCAGGGAAAAGTATGTTTAAGATGTGAAAAAAATTTTTTAATTGTTTATAACATTGTTATTTCCGAATTAAAAAAATATTCTATTACAATTTGGCGTAGTTCTGTGAAATTGTTTATAAAATTTGTTTAAATAATATTTTTTTGCAACGAATATATTGCATGCAGGAATTTTTGGAAAAATAATAATTAAAATCCACCTTCCTCAATGGTTATAATTTTTTCAGATTTTTCTGGCAGCTGTAAGAATAGAAAAAATTATTGCTTATAACGCTTTGTTATAAACAATGTGAAAAATTTTGTTGACATCTAAAACATACTTTTTCCTGAAGATGCACAATCAGTTAGATATTTCAGCAAAATTGAACTCAACAGATTTTTTTTACAAAATATGAATGTTTAAAAAAAAAAGTGCTCCCCCAACCCTCCGTCATTTTTGGATTCTGAAATCTAAAAAAATATTTTTAAATACTTTGAGCTATCCAATTTGAGAATTCACTAGCAAAAACCCGATAGCAATTTTTTTTGCAACAATGAAAATAAAACGCAAAATGTTAATTAACAAATTCATATCTCGTAAACTATTTGTTGTAGGATGTTTGCTAAGGGCTCATTTTAAATCTTATTATATGCTCTAAAAACGAAGTCCTATACACTTTTTACCTATCTCTTAATCGAAAGTAACAATCCATGCAAACGTGATAAGAAAATGTTGCGATTTCACGTTTTTTATTGATAACAAATTTATTAAGAATTCAGCCTCGAACTTTTTAGGGCTTCAAAAGAACGTCCATCCAAACATTTTAAGACAAACTTCTCCATGCTGCTAATTTGTTCTAGCAAATGACCTTTTTGCGGATAATTTGACTGATAATAAACATAATTTTTAGAGCTGATGTAAAATTCTGTAAATATTTTATTTTCCTGGAAACTTCACTAAAAGACCATTATCTTTGATTAATATTTAATCAAGCCAGGTTCTCGGTAAAATTAATTATTTTCATATTTCAAAGGTTATTAAAAGTATTAAACAGATTTCATGTTTTGCAGTAGAGAATATTTTACTAAATAATTTAACTTTTTAGACACAAAAATAATTAAATAAAAATAACTTTAGCAGGGATCGCAATTTCTATTTTTTTGCTAAAATAGAGCTATAGAGAAAGGAACTAAATCCGGATCACAGATTACTCTTGTTTATGTCGTAAATAAATATAATTATAAAATAGGTTTTTGAGAAATCTTATGCTTAACGGGATAAACAATTCACAAACATTTATTTTATAATTACTTTATTTGCGGCAGGAACAAGAGTGAGCCGCGATCCGGACTTGGTTCCTTTGTCTTATGATAAGTTTATAAATCATTATTAAAATTTTTAATAGTTGCACATAGCAAATTCGCATAACCACTTATAAATATTTTTAAACAATTTTTACTTTTGAACGAAATCAATACAAAACTAGATATCTCTGAACATGCGGATTTCTATTTACATTACTAATAATGAAAAGGAACTTCTTTAAAAGAGAATGTGCTTAACGAGTTACAACTTAAACAATTATAATTTGCAAGTTTCTGGAAGTTTTTTTATACTTAAGTCTGTAATCTTAAGGATTTTCTCGCCGTACAGACAATCTCAGAATCAATCAAATCTTTATATTGATTTATGAAATTGAAAAAAGTAGACCCACAGTCATTCTTAACAATTTTTGAAAGACAAACCTAAGGGAACTTTAGAAAAAGACAGTGTCTAGTGTTACGGAAATTTCCGTAAAACTAGTACACAATAAAGTATGGCTCGAGGCTATTGTTACGGAAACTTACATAAGATTAGCCTGTTCCCTAGGGTGGTCCAAAAATGCATTCGAAATTTTTTTGGAATTTTCATGCTCTCACCCCCCCAAATTTGTTTAAATCCACAACAAAAAAATAAATGCGTTTTTTTATTTTTGAAAAAAATTATATTCAGAGGTTCCGCAAGCCCCATGAAGTTTAACACGTATTTCCCATAAGAAAAAAAGATGTTTTTCTAAATTTTATTCCAAATCGTCAATATAAGGTGAATCGAGTTGAAACTGAACATTTCGCTTCAGCCATTGAATACGAGTAAAAAATTACTTTTTAAATATCACCCCCATAAGTCTGTTTTGTAAAAATTTTATAAAAACCCCATAAATGAAAGATTGGGTTTTACAAGTTTTTAGAGCGAGTTATGATTTTTTTGCGGGTTTTTAATACAAATTGTTTCTAATACATAAAATTCTACTTTCTAATAATAATTAGATGCTTACATAAATTGTTTAAACAATTTATTATTGTTTTTAGCAATTTTCTCTTAGAATAGAGTTAGAAAGTCGCGGTTTTTTCCAAATTTTTCAACATTTTGCAACTTTTCAGTTAGACCGAGGAAATAATCAATTAAACTTAACATAGATAATTTTTTAAACAATTTATTATTATTTTTAACAATACTCTCTTAGAATAATGCTAGAAAGTTGCGGTTTCTTCTCAAATTTTCTAGTTTTTGTCTACTTTTCAATAAGAAAGAAGGAATAATTAATTCAAGTTAACAAACATAATTGTTTAAACAATTTATTATTATTTTTAATATTACTCTCTTTCAATAATGCCAGAACACTGTAGTTTTTTCTGAAATGCTCAAATTTTTGTTCACTTTTCACTGATAGTGAGGTAATAATTAATGCAATTTAGCGAGCATAGTTGTTTAAACAAATTATTAATATTTATAACTATTTTTCCTTATAGCAATGCTAGATAGTTGCGGTTTTTTCTGAAATATTCAGCTTTTTGTCCACTTTTCACTTAGTTAGGCAATAATTAATGCAAGTTGACAAACGTAATTATTTAAACAATTTATTATTGTTTAAAACAATATTCTCTGAGAATAATGCTAGAAAGTTTCGGTTTTTTCTAAAATTTTCCACCTTTTGTTCACTTTTCAACTATAGTGAGTTATCAATTATTTCAAGTTAACAAACATACTTTTTGAAACAATTTATTATTATTTTTAATAATATTGTCTTTAAATAATGCTAGAAAGTTGCGTTTTTTTCTGAAATATTACACTTTTTGTCTACTTTTCGCTTAGAGTCAGTTAATAATTAATGCAACTTAACAAACATATTTGTTTAAACGATTTATTAATAATTATAACTATCATCTCTTAAAGTAATGCTAGAAAGTTGCGCTTTTTTTTGAAATCTTCAGTTCTGCTTTGATTTTTTAGTTATGAACAAATAATAAATGAACATCATCAAGAACAATTTTTTAAACTGAATTCTATTTTTTTTTAAAGTAAAGTATTTTTACTTATTTGCTAATGTTTTGAAAATATTAATTTAAAAAAAAGGCTATCTTATAGTAGAAATAAAAACAAAGGATGGAATAATTAGAAGTAGGTGGGAGGGTCTGAAAATGATTTGTAAAAATTTTGTTTTGAATAGTTGAGAAAAAACCGCAACTTTCTAGCATTACTATAAGAGAAGACAGTTATAATTAATAATAATATTTCAATTTTATCCAGCCCAAGTTTTCAGACGAACATGTCAATGTAAAAATAAGTTTTCATCATAACCATCCGATATGGAAGAAATCATTATATGTTTAAAAAAATACGTTTGTTAAATTTAATTAATTATTAACTCAATCTAAGCTAAAAGTGAACAAAAATTTGAATATTTCAGAAAAAACCGAAACTTTCTAGCATTATTCAAAATAAATATTACTAAAAAGAAAAATAAATTGTTTAAACAATTATGTTTGTTAACTTAAAAAAATTATTACCTCAATCGAATTGAAAAGTGAACAAAAACTGGAAAATTATATAAAAAATTGCAATTTTCTGCCATTATTCTAAAAGAATATTGTTATAGATAATAATAAATTGTCTAAACAATTATGTTTGTTAACTTGCATTAATTATTATCTCACTAAGTGAAAACTGCACAAAAAGTTAAAAATTTCAGAAAAAACCGCAACTAATTTTAATTAACTAATTTTTGATTTGTATTCTATGGTTAATTTTGAAGAGAAATGTTGTTTTAACTCGATTCACCTAATATTGACGATTCTGAATAAAATTTACAAAAACGTCTTTTTTTCTTGTGGAAAATACGTGCTAAACTTCATAGGGCTTGCGGAACCTCTAAATATCTTTTTTTTTCAAAAAAAAAGAACGCATTTATTTTTTTGTGGATTCGATCAAATTTTGAGGGTGAGGGCATGAAAATTCGAAAAAAAAATTGGACCACGCTACCATCCTCCCTTTGTGTTTTATGCCAGTGGTACGGCTATAAAAAAAGTCTGGTTCATAATACTTTATTTTAAAATAGTTATTTGGATTTTCGTGTTTTTTATTCAATTTTAGAAAAAAATGTAGTTTTTCTTGAATATTATTGAGTCATTTTATTCCTTAAAAAAGTCTCTACAATTATATTTGGTACGATTTTATAGGAGTTTTATAGTTATTTATCTTGAAAATTAAACAATTTTTTAAATAAAAAAATTTAATAAAAACCTACGAAAAATAGAATTTTACAGACTCTTTTAAAGAAAAGAATGAGTTACTGATAATTAAAATTGAATAAAAATTACAGTTTTACTTTTCTCCAAACAAGAGAGAAAGACACAAACAAATCTAAACAACTATTTTTAAATAAAGAATTATGATCCGAACTATTTTTTTATCACGCTTCGGCTTTTATTATAAAATTCGTTATAATTCACAATAAAGATTTATTAATTTTTAGCTTGACTGTACGGAGAAAACACCCTTAAGCTTAAAACTCTCATTTGTACTCAACTAATTCCAGCCATTAAATATGAAAGTCACGAAGTTTGCAATAAAAAACAAATCAAAGATATTAAAGATCATCTTACAACTTTTTCTACATTTTAATTTTAATATTGCAAAAATTATGATCTTTCTTTATCACGATTCATAAGTTTTGATTTTATTGCGTCAATTTTAATTATTATTTTTGTCAATGACTAGTTCGACTGAAAAAAGATGAAATAGAGGACAATTTTCAAAAATAGAGGAAATAGAGGACGGCTGCGTTCCCTGCTTTAGAAATCAGAGATAATATTTACTTGGGATAACATAATAAACCTCTGAAGTGAACGATGTTTTCCAAAAAATGCTAAAAATTACTAAAATAATTTATTCAATTCTGATCCAGAATTGAATTCAATTCAATCAATTCAATCCAAAAATATTCTCATATGACATTTTTATAAATACTTTAAAAGTAAAATTAATTTGAAATTATTTATGTGGTCCACAGAATAATGGAGCACAGCAGCTGGCTTCAGAAGCAACCGTCTTCATTATGTTAGAAGATGTAAACGACGAAATTCCTCTCTTCACAGAACGGGAACAAGAAACGGTTTTGGAAGGAGAACCCATTGGAAGTAAAGTGACCCAAGTCAACGCCATTGACAAGGATGGTACCTTCCCCAATAATCAGGTTTGTCTCAGTTTTCATCAAAGTCAAAGGCTACTTCCTAATTCGAAGGTCCCATAGGAAACCTAATATTTCACTCCCTGATATCCTGTTTCGTCTTATACTATCTGATATTATCTCCTTAGACTTCAAAGCACGAGGGAAAAAATTCAGGGAAAAAACTTTAAAAACTGCATAAAAATTGTTTCTTAATTCAAAGAAGTAATATTTGTTTATTATTATATTCTAATATAGATTTTCTATTTTTAAGCTCATAAAATGAAGAAAGAACATTTTGCTACTAATTCGGATTTTTATATAAAATTTCAAAAAAGAAAAATTTATTCTGCCATTTACATTTGCACCTCCAAAACTATTACGTTGATCAGACAAGATTTATATTGCATTTAAGCATTGAATATTTTTATTTCTATGAATAAACTGCCGTGACATTAAAAGTACTTTACGCAAAGCCTTTAATTTTTATCGATAATTCATCATTTTAAATATCAGAATTAATTCACGAGTTGAGTGCGACTTTCTCGTATGATCCTCATTTTACGTTCACATTATTATTCGTGAAACTGTACTTTTATCGAAAAACGATAAAATTTATCGCGAGATTTCTCTTTTCATATGGAAATGTGAGGGTTGCGTAAAACATATAAATGAGCCTGGATTCATTTTAGAGAGTGATCTGTAAAATACTTGCTGACATCAAAAGTACATTACCCTCTGTTACATGTTTCGTGCGAAAATTTATGTTTCGCAGGCAATATTAATCCCTTATGGGATGTAGATGTAGAGTTCTCTGTTCGTAAATTATTTGTCAGTAAATCCAGCAGCTAGGCCTACAGCTAGGATTTCAGGGCATAATTCGATAGCTGGATTATTTAATTTAATGATTAATATTCCTGATTCAAGATTTCCCTTATGCATTTTTTACAATCTAAATTCTACTTAATCCACCTCGCCCTAAGGGATTTTAAATTAATAATAAAAATGAGAAAAATGATTTGAATAATACAGAAAATTGATTATCTTTTTATTAAAAATTAATTAGCTTTTTTTAAAAAATTAATTAGCTTTTTTAAAAAAATTAATTAGCTTTTTTAAATTAATTAGCTTTTTTTAAATTAATTACCTTTTTTTAAAAAATAAATAACTTCGTTTTAAAAATTAACTTTTTATTAAAAATATTAGTTCTCTTTCAAATGCTTCTACTACGTTTAAGATATTTTATATCTCAGTACATTTTTTTGAATTTTTTAGTTAAACTTTATAACTTATGTAACTATTTTATTTGCAGTATTTTTTATTTAATAGCTACTTATTATTTATTGCTAATATTTTAATAAACTATTTTCCTTTTGTTTTAGGTTACTTATTACGTTGTGGACAGTGACAGAAACGAGGGAAAGGATTATTTCGAAATCAACAGGGAAACAGGAGAAGTTTTTACGAGAGTCGTTTTCGATCGTGAAAAGCAGGGAGCTTATGCCCTGGAAGTCGAAGCTAGGGATGGAGCACCTTCAGCCCGACCAAATAGTAATGGCCAGCCAAACTCGGGTATGTACTAATTAAATTAAAAAATTTCTTAATTGTTTCATATTTCTGGATTTTCTGCTAGTCTCAAACCAGGAGAATTTCAAACTAACTTAAACAATTTCTTATCACGACTTAAATAACGAACCAGCACAATTTCAAACTAACTTAAACAATTTTTTATCACGACTTAAATAACGAACCAGCACAATTTCAAACTAACTTAAACAATTTTTTATCACGACTTAAATAATTTTAATAATAAATCAATTTCCCTTAAATACATAAATCACCCCTTGAAGAAAATATAAACTCCCTTTAATAACGAATTAAAAAAATTTTAGAAAATTAAACTGTCACGTCCTGTGACTTTAAATCTCATTGACTTTGGTTTCCCGGCCGATGCACCAAAAAGTACATTCGAAGAACCATCATAAAATGACAATTTTTTGTAAAATTATGGGAAAGAGTTCAACTTCATTTTGGGAAAGAAGACTGTTATAAATCTATAGTGAAAATTATTTAATTTTTTGTTTTTGCAAAGATTTTATGGATAACTTTTTTATTAAAGAGTTCGGATTAAAGTTCAAGATAAAATAATTTCGAGAATAAATAACTGACTTTTATTTAAACAGAGAAGATTTTATGAAAAAGTTTAAAGAAAGCTTTTATAATGCTTGGCTTTTGCTATTGATTAAAAGACATTTTTTGTACGGCGTGCAATAAACTAAAAATGCTTTTAATGGAAACCTGGCTTCAGAACGGTGCTCGGTTCCCATAGTTTCAATATCGTGAGGTTTAATATTCATGAAAAGGAGAAACGATGCCTCGAAAGAACTTTCTCGTAAAAATAATTGAAACAGTTAAAATTGAGAAGGAAAAAAACTTCTGAGCATAAACTGCTGCGTTAAATTGAAGTAATATTTTTGTAAAGTATCGGAAAACAATGCTTGACTGAGTAATGCTGTATTAAGTTGATAGGAACGAAAACTTCGAGATGGGTAAAAGTGTAATTAAATTGTCACTCAGTCTCGAGCAGAAGTGCAATTTTTAAAACGATTCTTTAAAGCTGCTTTTTTATTTAAATTCCTATATTCTGAATACGAGATGTTTTGACATAAATTTGTCCGTTTTGATTTTTCACCTTTCACCTTATTTCCACCCTTAAACTCTTTATTCAAACTTTTTAATTAAACGATTTTTCTAAATGGCATTTTCACATGGAAAATTATTTGTTATAATGTATTGACTAACCAAGGGATTTATTTTTGTAAATTTCGAAAGAAATCTAACAATTGTAATTCATATTGAAGTTGAATGAAGACAAATAGCAGAGCAGTTAATATATTCAAGCAGTGAATATATGGATTATTATGATACGCTTCAGAGAGTTCAATATGAGTAATGAATGTCATTTCGATTCTCGATTTAGATTCAAGTTAATTCTTATGATTTATGATTTGATATTATATATCAAAGTCAAAATACAAATAGTACTCTTAACAATCCATAAATATTTTATTGCTTCATACGTTACTCCATTCTATAAAATATTGCAGTGTATGAAAATTTAATTTATAGAAGTCGATTTTAATCAAGTAATCAAAAATATTGAAAAATTGTTTTTATTTCTAAAATTTATTAATAAAGAGCACTACATTTTTCTTATTACATTATTTTCTTATTACAATATGCATTTCTTATTACATTATTCTTATCTTCACTATTGCATTTTCTTAATTAATTGACAAACTATCTGGACCTTATTTATCAATATTTGTGACAGCTTGGCTAAATTATTTTTGGTAAAAATTGTATCTTGTTAAATTTATTATTTTCTACTAAAATTAGAACTTGAACTTTAAAAAAATTTAATACTTGTGTTGAATAAGGATTCATCAGAAATAAGATTCTTTTTTTTAAAGGAAAAAGTGCTTTTCTTTTTAAATGAATCTTTACGAGAGTTAAATGTTGACTATAATGAGACTTAAGATAGGAATTTCTCCTCATGAACTATATTTTCAAGGGAGTATGTCCTAAGGGGAAATTATGGGTGAGAAAGTAAGGCAAAACCATCGCTTTGTGGTGCAATGCAATGCAAGAAGAAATGCAAAGCATCCCATTAGCGTTGGGACTCTCATCCAGTGACAATACGAATATCTCGAGAGCATTCCGGGGCAATCCCGTTTTCCTGGGCAAAAGCTTTTTCTTTTCATTGCCGAGTACGTAGCAATAATCGACGATGAAGGTGCAAACGAAAGTTCCCAGTCTTTCTTGTCTTTTCGACGACAAATAAACCTGAAATTATTCGTCGATCCGCGGTTTTCTCACCGGAATTATTTCTCATTCTCTCACACTATTTCGTGCATAAATGTCCGCATGTTGGTGCACTTTGTTCACGTTCACATTCACCACATACTTCCGCTTTCCACGAAATATAACCGGAATCGCGAGGGAATCGATATTTCGCGATGTCGAAGCTTCAATTTTCGAGGGAACAAATATAGAATTGGAAAGTCGGAGAAAATAGAGAGAAAATGTGAAAAGACAGAAAATAAGGAAAGAAGAAAGAAGATGGAAGTCAGCACCTCTAATTGTTTTTGCGTCGAGTGAGAGGAGCACGTAAAGGGAGGGCGCACTGACCAATGTCCTCTTCACTTCCTTCTTTTCTAACTTGATGAGAGAACTCTAATTTCCAGATGATGAAAATCGATTAAATATTTTATTACAAAGGTTTTTTCTACTTTTTATTATAATTGAAATCCTTAAAATTTAAGAATTGTGTATAGAATTTAAAAAATTGTGTGTAGAATTTAAATTTAAATTATGTATAGAATTTAAATTTAAATTGTGTATAGAATTTAAATTCTATGTTTTAACCTTCTCTTCGTATTTGTAATACGGCAAATTTTATTCAAAAAGTTTGGCTGTAATTTATTACAACTCCTAGAATAGTTTTCATATCCTGGTTAATTAAAAATAATTTAACAGAACGTAGTGGAACAAATGTGTTTGAATCTCGTATGCAGTTTATTATAAACAATTCTGTTTAAATTAAAGCCAGTTATCGGGATTTCTTGGGATATTATAAAATTTTAGATTAAACTCCAATAGTTTAGATTAAATAAATTTTTACAAGGAAATAATTCTTATTAATAAATAAAACTGCAAAGGTATTTTAAATATTAATGTTCCATTTTCGAATAAGTGTTTTTTTATTTATTCAGAAGTGGAGTTAAAAAGTGGAAAAATAAATTAAAACTAAGGCAATTGGTAATTGAAAGGTTGAAATATGGTTCCGTTCCAGTTGCAGAAGAATTTAAGTTTTTCGTCTGCTACGTCGCTCCAAAGCTACTGTCAAAGTAACCTTTAGAGCATTGTAGCAGATAGCAAAAAGTTCGATTCTTGCTCTTCTGGAACAGAGCGATAGTTCACCCATCCGAAACCAATTGGAATTTTTTAGATATCTATGGGACATTTGTATCGCTTCAGTTAAATAAATATGAAATCCAATACTTTTATGTACAAAAAGAATTTAAATCAAAATATTCAAAAGCTCGTATGATTCAGTTAGAATTGTTTACAAAAGAATTGTTTAAAAAATGGTAAATTTAAGAAGTTTCAATTATTGGTTTTTGTGTTCAAAAGCTAAATCTTGTTACAATTATATTTCATCGTGTTTTTAATTATAAAACACATTTCAAAATTATAAATAATTTCATAATCTTTAGAAAAAAGGTAATCCTAGAAATTAAAAATTTCAAGCACAAGTTGCATGCTGGACATAAAGTTCCTCTTTCAAAATTTAAAGGACTCTTTATATTATAGAATATTCTTAATTTTGTTAAAAATAATATTGAATTCCTTTCATTTTTACCATATGCAACTCACGTAAGTATCGATAATTACAGTATCAAATAATTTCTTATTTTAATATAAAAAATATTCTTCTCTGATCGTTTGACCTAAATTCTACATATTAGATATTACAT
>JBAGKK010406459.1:0-18161 GCA_037177015.1 Euceroptres primus
GCACTAAACCAATATTTTCAGGAGAAAATGGAAATAAAATAATGTTAACTTAAAACTAGAAGACGTTAAACATCAATTCCTAATTGTTTATAACAATTTAATAAACAAATACAAAAATAAGTCATTTTTAATTAGATAGATTTAGCTTTTTCAGCAGAATTAGCTACAAATATTTCACCAATGACCTTCTGCTGTGATAGTTTGCACTACAACAATCGTGTATTATTTAACCAAATTTAATAAACAAATGCATTATTTGGCTATTTTAGAGTAGATAAGCTTCGTTTCTTCAGCAGAACCAATAACTAGTATGATGCCAATGTTACTTTACACACTTAGGCATCAATTGTTTATTGTTTAAACAAATTTAGTTATTTGAGCATTTTTCAATATAGAAATTTTTTTTTTGCAGCGAAATCAACTACAAACATCTCAGAGATTGTCTGTCGTTATGATGATTCGCAGTTAAATAATAATTGTACATTATTTAAACAAATTTAATAAACAAATGCATTATTTGGCTATTTTAGAGTAGATAAGCTTCGTTTCTTCAGCAGAACCAATAACTAGTATGATGCCAATGTTACTTTACACACTTAGGCATTAATTGTTTATTGTTTAAACAAATTTAGTTATTTGAGCATTTTTCAATATAGAAATTTTGTTTTTGCAGCGAAATCAACTACAAATATTTCAGAGATTGTCTATCGTTATGATGATTTGCAGTTAAATAATAATTGTACATTATTTAAACACATCTAATAAACAAATGCATTGCAATTTGGCAATTTTTCAATAGATAAATTTCGTTTTTTCAACAGAGCCAACTGCTGGTATGTTGACATTGTCTTTTGCTGTTATATGCACTTTGCAATTTGAGTACATATGTGTATTTTTTAAATGTATTTAAAAAATAAATGAATTATTTATACATTCATTTTTTTCTATATAACCATTATAATACCTGGCTTGCTAATACTGGTTAGTAGCAAGCAGTAAAAAACCAAAAAATTCATTTGTTTATTAAATTTGTTTAAATAATGTACAATTATTGTTTAACTGCAAATCATCATAACAATAGAGTATCTCTGAGATGTTTATAGTTCATTCTGCTGAAGAAACAAAATTTCTATGTTGAAAAATGCTCAAATAATTAATTTGTTAACTAAATTTGTTTAAACAATAAACAACTGATGCCTAAGTGTAAAGTAAAACAGTAAGGCACATTGGCAACATACTAGTTATTGATTCTGCTGAAAACACGAAGCCTATCTATTGAAAAATTGCCAGAAAATACCTTTGTTTATTAAATTTGTTTAAGCAATATACAATATTGCCAAACTGCAAATTATCATAGCAAAAGGAAATTGGTGAAATATTTGAAGTAGATTCTGCTCAAAAAAACGAAACTAATTTATTGAAAAACAGCCAAGTAATGCATTTGTTTATTAAATTTGTTTAAATAATACACCATTGTTGTTGTAGTGCAAACTATCACAGCAAAAGGTTATTGGTAAAATATTTATAGCTAATGCTGCTGAAAGAGCTAAATCTATCTAATTAAAAATGCCTTAATTTTGTATTTATTTATTAAATTGTCATAAACAATAAAAAATTTATGTTTAACGTCTTCTAATTATAGGTTAACATTATTTAATTTCATTTTCTCCTGAAAATATTGGTTTAGTGCATTTAAATGTGGCAACTAAAGAAGATATAACTTTTGTTCACTAATTTTTTTATAACAATTTAAATTTTTGTTTTATTAAAGTAATACTGTTAGACATCACTTTTAATGAGTTTTTGCCTCCACGTGGATCATTATTTTCGGTAAAATAAAATTTTTTTGACTGAATCATTTTGATATGATTTTTGATTTGATAATAAAATTTTGACTGAATGTTGTCTTGAAAAGACAACATTTTTTTTAAATTTTGTTTAATAAATAAAAGATTTTTGAGAAAATTTTTCAAAAATATCCTCTATTGTAACGATGCGGCATTTAATACACTTTAAATTTTAAAAAAACGTCCAAATCAGATGAATAGTTTAGTCTGAAAATTGATTTGTCCACAGACGCTTTTTTTGCTCTACGCGCCGTAACACTGAGACGCGACCGAAAAACTTTGAGAATTTTTTTTTAAAATATCAAAAAACATATTCTTGCTACTTCGTGGACAACTTCAGGACACTCTAAATATTATTTTTATTTAATTTAAAATTTCACGATATACCTTGGGTCGAAAAACAACAATAAAAAATATAAACCTTGATATTTCGATCAATTTTTCTGAATTATCTTTTTCGGCCTTTTCTGTGTACTTTTGTATAGAAGTATTTTTTTCTTCCGCTCAATATTATCCACGATAAAAATTGTTAAAATATATTCTAATTTTAAAAACTAAAATTTTCAATTAACAATATCTACCAAAATATTACAAATTTTGCAAAACCCTTTGACATCAGTATTTAGTACCCCAAACACTATACAATAACAAAAAAATAAAGGAAATCGATGACCCACTTGTTGCCTTTGACAGGAAGTGCCACAAATTTGAATTTCAATTTTTTTATTCAATTTTTCTCCCTTTATAAGATTTTTATAATTTTAATATTTTCATGTCATTATATTAAATATTATATGTAATATTAAATTATATATGTAATAATATAATTAAATGTAATATTAATTATAATATGTAATATTAAAAGAAATTTGTATTGAAAAAAAATAGAGACAGTTTGTTGCACTTTAAAAAGTGGATTAACCATCATTTGATGATTATATTTTGTTCTTCGACAAAAAAATATATTATCAGTTGATAAAGGAACCAGAATAATTCATATCGATAAGATACAAGATTTGTGCATACCACTTTATCTTCTTATTTTCTTACATAAATGGGATTCCTAAAAAAAGAAGCGCTACTTCTTTATCAGACGCTTGAGAATCTCCGCCGAAAAATGAAGCTTATAATTTTCTTGGCTCTTGTCCTTTGTATTCTGCAAGTGAGTATGCCCCTTTTTTAGTTAATTTTGTTGCAAATATCAAAAACAAGAGTTTTTGAGTTATTGATTTAGAGTTGAATAAAAATTTATTATTTATTTTAATTTATATTAGACAGGATTTGTACACTCAAAAGGAGTTGAGGATTCCATAGTTCGTCTGCAAGCTCAGGTGACAAGAGTGTTATCAGAGCTTACACGATATCAAAATGATTTTGGTTATAAAGTCCAGCAGCAGTTAACCAGAGAGGAACAAAATAACATGCTGGGAATTAACAACATTTTAAATCCTGCATTGGAAAGAATTAAGGTGATTTTTATTGATTATAATTATAATCAAATATGATATATTTATTCCATAATTATATTATGAAACTGGTTCATATTTTTAATATCTATTATAAAACAAATAATTATTTACTACATTATGAAATTTCTAGATGCAATAGGCTGATGTCCAGAAAGCAAAGGAGGAGGGTAAAGATGCTGATTCTTGTTATGAAACTGCTAGACAAGAATTATCTGCATCTTCCAAAAAAGGATACGAGGAATTAAATCAGTGTTCATTTGATGCTTCCTCCATCATTGATCCATATTTGAGTACCATAGATAATGCGATCAAGGTATGCAACACTCATTATCAAAATTTTTCTATAATTTAATTTTCTTTTTTACTGATCTTTTATTCAGTTGATGTAATCATGTATTGAAGTAATCATTTATAATACTCAAAAGGAATTTATCTATTTATCTTCTCAAAACAATATATTTAAATCAATTTTACACTTTTCTAAAATGTTAAATTGACAGTAGTGAGAAATAGTCTTGCAAAATCAGGAACTATATTTTCTTTTTTAAAAACAAATTTTAATCTTGTTTTACAGACGGGAAATAATATCAAAAACTCATTAACAATGATCCTACTGACTTGTACATCTGGTGACTATTGGCAACAACAATATTGCATATCGTCTAAATTACCACAAACAGCAACATCTGTTAATCTTTTGAAAAAGACAGCAGGACAATTGCAAAGTGATAAATATTCTTGGTTAAACCAAGTAATGGCTCAAGCTAGCCCCTGTTATTCCCAAGCAAGAAATAAAGTGTTTGACGATTCACTTAGGATACAAAGAGCTGCCACTATTTGTATTACCAAACTCTAAAACACAAAACTTAAAAATATCGAAAGAGGAATTCGTAAAGAACTGAAGGTTAAAAAAATTTCGTTTGTGATAATTTTTGTACAGATGTGAACTAAGATTGACAAACTTTTATTATTTTCTTGTATGTAATAAAAATATAACAACTATATACGATAACAAATTTTTTCTTTGAATATCGCTGTTTTTCTTTAAATTTAAAGGACTAATAACAAAAGTACAAAAATTACAAAAGTAATAAATAATTTAAGTAATTTTTTAATTCATTCATTAATTATACAGCCAACCCGAGTCGAAATTTAGGCCCTACTTTGAATCTGTAACTCCTGCCTCAGAGAGGCGCTGGGAGCAATAAAGTAGGTTTTAAATAAGCAGCGATTTTAATTCAATTTAAACCCTACTTTGACATCTGAAAAAAACATCTGAAATCTGCCGTTTTTCCACGTTTAGCGTCAAAGTACTTAGGGTCTGCATTTTCAACTTATATTGGTCCTCCAGGCACTACACGGAAAGAAATTTTGTTACAGAATAGTTAAAACTGATATTACCATTTAGAAAATGTTTAGTAAATCTTTTACGATTTGAGGAGATCGGGTCTTTATATTAAATTTCAGAATAAAGCGTTTTAATATTTGTTCAAGACTATATTTAAAATTGTAAGTCATTCGAAAAGATTGTAACGTTTTGAAATGAATAAAAAGAAATGGCAGAGAATTCGGAAGCTATCGTCCAATTCCGTCACAGTAGCCAACCAGTAATAGTCAATGGGAGATACACATTATTATAACACATATAAATGCAGTAAATAATACACACGCTTGCTAAATATACCTATATGTATACATTTTACATAAACATAAACATATTTCAAACAATCTTAAAGAAACTTTCCTTAACATAAACATAAACCGAAAATTATCGCATCGCACACAAGATTAACGCTGAGAATAAGGATTTGAAACTTCCTTATATGGGGCATTATTTCTCAAGTGTATCCAAACTAAAAAATGAATTTCTCCGATCGGGCTCTTTACAAAAAGTTTAGTCCTGTTAGATGGCACATCAAAAAAGAAAGATTTGGTCAAAAACTCGCCGAGGTAGAGGGAGTGAAATTTTTATACATTGCCCAAAGAGCCTCTATTTCGGATATAAATATCTTTTTAGGTATGGCATATAAAAAATTTTGACCCAAGCGTTTTCGATAGATTTTTTCCCAATCTTTCTAATGAAATAAAAAAATTTTTGAATAATTTAAAATTTAGCCATCATTTTTGAAAATCAAAAATATTTTTACCTTTTTTTTAAGTTCAACCCTTTTTTTCTTTTTTTTTTAAAACTAAAAATAAAGCTTGAAATGCTTACTTTCAGATCCTTAAATAGCAAAATGTAGTTTGGCCCATAATAACTGACAAATGACATCAGCCTTCAAAGTGGGGGCAACGTTTAAATAACAATAACACAACAAATAATATGTTATTGGATAATCTAAAAATATATCAAAGAATTAAGAAAATTACAGGTGATTAAAATTAAATCAATTTAGTAAAGTTTAATCTTGTAATCAAAAATAAAGAAAGTATCAATCAAAAAGAAGCCGCAAGAAAATATATCTCGCTGAACAAAAAAAAGCAACTGAATTTTGTAAGAATTAGCTATAACATAATAAATTAAGTAATACATTTTTAAATAATAAGTGGAAAAACACCTCTCAAAAGTTACTTAATTTATAGTTTTTGATATTATAATATAAAATATAAGAATGTTCTGGAATATTACTAACTTTATTTGCTTTCCCATATCTTATCAGTAATCGATTTAATTTTAGCCGTGAGCAAGGTGTCCTCTAATTCTCCACTAAATTCAATAACTCACTGTGTTTTAAGTATAGACGTTCAAATTCAAGTATATATAAAGGCATTTTGTGATTAGAGGCATTTTGTGATTTATGTATTAGACTTCCTGGACACTATCGTATCATAAGAGATTTGTGTATAAAGGAAGCTCCAGATTTTTGAGGAATTAATTTTTAGATACCAGTTTTCTAAATATATTTGACTAAAATGTATTCTTACTTTCAATTACTTTCGCTTTCTGTTGATTCCAAATAAGTACCATATGCAGATAAAAGGGATTTTAGATATTATTATTTATGATTGATTACTGTATAAAAAAAATACACTGGAAGGCCGAATCAAGGCCGGCTTCGGGGGTTGCCTCAATGGCCTTAGGCCTAAAGCGGGCATCTCTAAACGTAAATAAGTCAGGGTCGTATGAACTAAGTTTGATTTAGTTATTATTTATGAATTAATACACATAACGCATAACCAAAACACTGAAAACGAACTGATGTGAGCGGACGGAATGCAACGTGTAGACTACTGTGTCACTACTGCGCACTTTGTTGCTATGCTACTTGCGCGACGTCGCTGAGCTCCGAGTTCAGCTCTCCTCGTCCCCTTGAACCCCCTGCCCACATTTGAATGTGTTAGTAGGTATAAACTACTTCCTGGAAGGCTTATTCCGGTCGGTATTCAACCGCGCTTTCAGTGTATTTTTTAATAGGCAAGTTTAGGATAAAAAGACATTAATATATGAAAATATAAATAGAATCGAAAAAGATTTCATGTAGAATGTCTCAAGAGTATCAATAAAACTTTGGATGAAATTAAGGTGAATATAAGCATAATTATTTTCTTTAAAAATTTCAAGGGTAAACAAAAAATCTCAAAATCACTCCTGATTATATTTTAAACTTGTTTTAAAAATATATCTTTTTTATTCTATACTATTTTATTCTATACTATTCTATTTTATTCATTTTTATTATGTTGACGGTTCGATGTCAGTAAAGTCAAAGAGGGATGAAAAAAGCAGATTCCTGTTATAAAACCGCTTTTGAAAATATAAATGTGACATATAAGAGAGTTAGTGAAAATGTAAGTGCGAATTTCTGGGAAGTTCTTCAGCTCCCGTTTAATCCAGAACTCACTTGTATAAAATTTGCTATTAAGGTGGGTGTAGTCAATAAGATAATATTCGAAAATAAAGGTATAAATTAGTTTAAGAACATAACTTAAACTAAGAAATCATTGCTGCTTAAAAATATCTAAAAAATTTTTTTTCACATACTTTTTTCATTACTCACACGTTCAATATATTTGAGACAAACATTTATATATATATATATATATATATATATATATATATATATATGTGTGTGTGTGTATGTGTGTGTGCATATACATACATGTGTGTATGTATGTATGCATGTATGTATGTTAAAACGCGAAATTACTATGATCATTTGTCAAAACTAGTTTTAACTAGTCAAAACGCGAAGTAACCAAGTCCTTGTGTAAAAACCCGAACACTTTTTTAATTCCATCTTATTTCGTGTTTTAACTGAAAATATCAGTTAAAACTAGATTTACCCAATTGTGGTTTTGAAAGAACTAGTTTTACCTGCACTATTCAGTGAAAACCCGAAATACTGAGTTTGCAACTGTAAGCGCTTGCGCAGCTTTATATGCATAATAGATGAACATAACCTAAACTTTATAAATGCGATCGCTTACGTCTAGTGCGAATGTCCTGTACAATAATACTTATAACACAGGCGCACAAAAAAAAAAGTTCCTGTACTTTTGACCAGACCAACTTTTTCTTACGTATTTTTCGACGCTGAATCCGAATCTGCAGTTAAAAAACGCCTCCTCCATCATTTTTTTGAAAAATATGCAAAAAAAACATTTTTTACGGTTTTTTAGTGTTTTTTTGGAATTCAAAAAAAACGAAGAAGGATACGATTAATTTGATCTCAGAATTGAATTCTACGGGTCAAAATACATCGAAAACCATGGTTTGAATATTTTTTTCACGAAATTTCGACCCTTAATACTTGAAAAGTATTAAGGGTCGTATTAAGGACTTTGAAAAGTATTAAAAAGTATTAAATTTCGACCCTTAATACTTGAAAAGTATTAAGGGTCGTATTAAGGGCTTTGAAAAGTATTAAAAGTATTAAGGGCTTTGAAAAGTCTAATAGACCATAAAAAGCCAAAACTCAAAGTCCCCAAAAAATTTTTAATTGCATTTCTGACTATTGTGATCACATCCGGCAACCCTCCTAAGGCACCCCTATTATCTTCAAGTTTCCAAATGACCCAGGGGTGGTTTCAAAAAAAATTTCCAGATAAATGTTAAAAATGACAATTTTCAAAGTCTCAAAGCCTCAAAAAAATTTTTAATTGCATTTCTGATTATTCAGATCACATCTGAATAATCAGATCAAAATAATCAAAATAATCAAAATTCCTGAGTCACCCCTATTATTCTCAAGTTTTCAAAATGGACCTAGGGGCGGTTTTAAAAAGAATTTCCAGAAAAATGTCAAAAGTGGCAATTTTTAAAGTATCAAAGTCCCCAAAAAATTTTTATCTGCATTTCTGATTATTGGGAATACATCCGACAACCCTCCTGAAGCAACCCTATTATTCACAAGTTTTCAAATTAGATCTAAAGGTGGTTTCAAAAAAAGTTTCCAGATAAATGTCAAAAATGACATTTATCTGTGGACTTTGACACATTGAAAATAGTCATTTTTGACATTTGTCTGAAAATTCTTTTTTAAACTACCCCTACGTTTAATTTCAAAACTTGTGGCTAATAGGGGATCCTCAGGAGGGTTGTCGGATATGATCCCAATAGTCGGAAATTCAGATAAAAATTTTTTGGGGACTTTGATACTTTGAAAATTGTCATTTTTGACATTTTTCTGCAAACTTGAGAATAATAGGGGTGCCTCAGGAGGGTTGCTGGATGTGATCTGAATAGTCAGAAATGCAATTAAAAATTTTTTGGGGCTTGATACTTTGAAAATGGTCATTTTTGACATTTATCTGAAAATTCTTTTTGAAACCACCCCTAGGTCCATTGGGAAAACTTGAGGATAATAGAAATGCCTTAGGAGGGTTGCCGGATGTGATCCCAACAGTCAGAAATGCAATTAAAAATTTTTTAGGGACTTTGATACTTTGAAAGTTGTCATTTTTGACATTTATCTGAAAATTCTTTTTGAAACCACCTCTAGGTCTAATTTGAAAACTTGTGAATAATAGGGGTGATAAATATGTGATTTTACTTTTGTAACGCTTATTTTATAGAAAAAATACAATGAAAAATGATTTTATAATTAGTGGTATTTTCTATTTTTTAATTTTTTTGGGGTGTTCTTAACCCCTAAATAGGGGTAATTTTTTGAAATTTTCGAAAAACGAAAAGCGATGCTCACTTGGGTTTTCGATTGCAAATCTGACCTCGGATTTGTGATTAGCGACCTCGAAAACCCCCGGGGTAGTATTTTCAGTGCCTGAAAGCTCTTTCTAAGTTGTAGAAGTAAATTTTAATTTGGTTTAATTAAGTTTACAATGAGTTTGAATGGATATGTAAAACAGATTCATTATTAATTCATCATTCACTATTATGACATTTTTCATGTTTTGCAAGACATGAACAATAAAAATAAAACAGATATTTGTGTGCCTCGTTTATTACTTTTGAGTATTTTCTTCATGACCCATTGCCAATTATTTAGGATAATAATCGATCTTATTAATATAAAAATGAAGATTTCGATTTCAAATTACAGTTATTATTTTAAAAAATAGTTAAAATTTGATCATTTATAATTTTTTATTCAAGTGGTCATAGAGTTTTTGGTGTCCTGTTATCTATACATAACAAATTATAAATGATCAAAAACTATTGATTTTCAAAATAGCTACTGTTCTGAAACAGACAGTCCTGCATAGAACTATTTGTTATTATCTTTTAATGTTTTTAAAAAGCGATATATTCATTTTTATATTAATGAAATCGATTATTATCACAAGTGTCATGGTCACGTGATTGGTACATGTCCATAATTATGCAAACCTGTTCTACATAAGATTCTATGTAACGCGTAAAATAGTATTAGGTAAATTAGTTCTTTTAAGCGACAAGCAACTGAACACACTAGACGAATATGAAACTCAAATTGTCTTTACTTTTCATCGTTTGTGTTTTCCAAGTACATAAGTGCTCTTGTTACATTATAATTTCTTCTTCCAATTATTATTGCATATTATTTATTTCATATTCTAATTTTTAAAAAATAAGAACATAATAATACTTTTTCACTGCATTTGATCACTTTTTGCCAGTTTAGTTAACAAAGGTTCTTTGAATTTCGTTGTTTTTCTTTTAAAAAGCAATAATTAATTTGAGTAATTTTTTAATTCATTCATCAATTATACAGCCAATTTACATTTCTTAGACACAATAATAATCATTTTATATGAATAATCAATTTGTTAAGAAAATTGACGAAATAACGGAAGACTGTGAGCAATGGTGTCTTTTTTGTTTGAATAATGATAAGATAATGGTAACTCAAGAAATAGTAAACAATCTAAAAACTGTTTCGAAAGAATTGAGAAAATAGTAATTGAATATTCGGTTGAATAGAATATTCAAGCCAAATTATGTTTAAAAGATCCAGAAAATAAAATTAAAATAAGACCGAGGATATTATTACGGAAATTTCCGTACAACTTGCATTCTAAACGAAGGAGGGACAGGCTATGGTTACGGAAAATTTCATAACAATAGTTTTGGCCCATTCTATGTTGTGTGCTAGTTGTAAGGAAATTTACGTAATACTAGATACTGCCTAAAATAAAGGAAGTATAAATAAATAATAAGGAATGAAATATTTACAAGAAAACGTTCGCATATGCCATATGAATCTGGTCTTGGAGCATTTTCAAAATGTTTACATTTTACATTTTTGGTTGATGAGTTTTTTAATTAATATTTTTTTATAAATATAGTTTCCTTTTATATTTGCATAAATTTCAGTAACTTAAAATCTTTCAAATGGAAAAAAATGATTAGTTATTTAAATTACATTTTTGACGCAGATAGAAATGCGGGTAAAGGCGGGAAAATAAAGTTTCAAAAAAAATATCCTGATCCTTTTTAATTAAGCAACTGAGAGAGTATTGACGTTAATTGAACTTTTATTTACTTTTTCAATTCATATCACAATATATTTCTTCTAATCATAATCATGGCTATTTATTCATGATTTGATTAGATATAATAAAATAAAATAAAGTTAATGGAAGAGTAAAAATAATACTCAAACGAGAAAAAATATATTTCTTACTTATTCCGTAATCGACCATCTGATTTTCTTTCAATTTCTAAAACATATTGCAATGATGGAAAACAACTGAACTGACAACTGACATCAGCCTTCACAAGTGGGGACAATGTTTAATAAAGATAACACAACAAACAACATGTTATTGAATAATCTAAAACGTATCCAAAGAATTAAAAAAATTACAGGTGATTAAAATTCAATCGATTTAGTAAATTTTAATCCTGCAATCAAAAATAAAGAAAGTATCAATCAAAAAGAAGTCGCAAGAAATACTATATCTCTGAACAAAAAAAAATAATTCTGTAAAAATTAGCTATAAAATAATAAATTAAGTAATAACTTTTAAATAATAAGTGGGAAACACCTTTCAAAAGTTACCTAATTTATAGTTTAGACATTATAACATAAAATATAAAAATGTCTTAGAATATTACTATTGCTTTTTCATATCTTATCAGTAATCGATTTTATTTTAACCGTGAGCAAGGTGTCCTCTAATTCTCCACTAAATTCAATAACTCACTGTGTTTTAAGTATAGACGTTCAAATTCAAGTATATATTTCTCTCTTACATACATAATTATTCTTGATTACACGATAAAAAATATTTTTAAAATTAAATTTTGAGTGAAATTTGGTTTTATAAGAAACATAGAACATCTATATTTATTGAAAAAAATGATAACGTGTTAAATTAATACCCCATGCGAGGTTCATGATTTTGTTCATTTTAGTTTTTTATCAACTAACGTGCGTAACAAAATTCCAGAAATTGATGGAATGTATGATTTATCCATTTATCCATTTTAAATAATTTACACATTTATCCATTTTAAATAATTCTTATAGGACTGCTGAAGATTGACATAAAATGAGATAAAATCATTATAGTTTTTAATAATATACGTTTATAGGAAAAATATATCTATAAATATATAAGAATTTTGAATTATCATTAGGTAATTTTAAATCTATAAGTATGTAAATATATAAAATATATTAAATATATAAAAAATAAATATATAAAATATATAAATATATATATAAATATATATAAAATATATAAAATAATCTATGTTATTAAAATTAAAAATAGTAATTTTAATAACATCAAATATTTTTAGATATAAAATTTTTCCTTATTAAAATCTTATTATGAATATTTAAAACAGATTCATTATTAACTTACCATTCACTATTATGACATTTTTCATGTTTTGCGAAACATGAACAATAACAGGAAAACATACATTTGTATGTCTCGTTTATTAAGCTTTATAAAATATATAAAATAATCTATGTTATTAAAACGAAAGATAGTAATTTTAATATCAAATATTTTTAGACATAAAATTTTTCCCTATTAAAATCTTATTATGAATATTCAAAACAGATTGATTATTCATTTTTTATTTTATTATCAACTTTTCTATGTTTTGCAAGACATGAACAATAAAAAGAAAACAGATATTTGTGTTCCTCGTTTATTACTTTTGAGTATTTTCTTCATGACCCATTGCCAATTATTTAGGATAATAATCGATCTTATTAATATAAAAATGAAGATTTCGATTTCAAATTACAGTTATTATTTTAAAAAATAGTTAAAATTTGATCATTTATAATTTTTTATTCAAGTGGTCATAGAGTTTTTGGTGTCCTGTTATCTATACATAACAAATTATAAATTACCAAAAACTATTGTTTTTCAAAATAGCTACTGTTCTGAAACAGACGATCCTGCATAGAACTATTTGTTATTATCTGTTAATGTTTTTAAAAAGCGATATCTTCATTTTTATATTAATGAGATCGATTATTATCACAAGTGGCATGGTCACGTGATTAGTACATGTCCATAATTATGCAAACCTGTTCTACATAAGATTCTATGTAACGCGTAAAATAGTATTAGGTAAATTAGTTCTTTTAGGCGACAGGCAACTGAACACACTAGATGAATATGAAACTCAAATTGTCTTTACTTTTCATCGTTTGTGTTTTCCAAGTAAGTGCTCTTGGTATATTATAATGTCTTCTACCAATTATTGCATATTACTTATTTTATATTCTAATTGTTCAAAAATTAAAAACATAATAATACTTTTTTTTCTCTATTTGATCAGTTTTTGCCAATTTAGTTAACAAAGATACCCTTTATGCTCGCGTGGCTGATTAATTGTTAACATAATAATTACTTTAAACTCTTAAAAAAATGTGCTTATAACAGGCAGTATTCGTATTTCCTGCAAAATCACACTCCTTTAAAAAGTGGAAACTTGAAATATCGGATGTGATCAGTGATCTCCAAACGTTCCAAGGCAACTCAAGAGATGAGCTAGACAATGGATTAGAAAAACAATTCAGTATTTTTTGGGGAATGCTTGTTAAAAACAACAGTATTGTATTAGGAGAAATTGAGGTGAGCAGCCGCTTAACTCTTAAGAATTTATTTATTTTTTGTAACATTACTTTCAGGTTTTGGAAAACTTATTTTTATTCTTTAAATTATTTATGTAACAACTTTAGCATATTGTATATTTTAATTATTGTTTGTTTAGGACATTGTCAATAAAGCTAAGAACGACAGCAAAAATCCTGATTTGTGCAACCAAACTGTATTAGAAAATATAAATGGAACTTTAACCAATTTTACAACAGATGTGAACAACTGTAAAGAAGTCGATATTTATCCGAATTTTAATCCATTTACTGATTATGTAGAATACTTTTCTGAGGTACGTGTCAGCAACTAGATTACGTTGAATCTTCTTTAAAATATTTTTAAGCTAATTAATTTTATATTTCTAAAGCAATACTGTGAAAATAATTATTAAAATATTCACTCAAAATGATTAAAAATATTCGGTTTAAAAAACAGTTGAAAACACAACCTTCTCACTAGTATTTGTTTTTATTTCATTAAAAATTGACTTAATTTTACTTTTTACTTTAGATTGCCAATGAGTGGATTAAGAGAGTCGATTTAGTCGTTAGAAATTGCAAAGACACAGAAGCGAATTCCATCCAAGAAGAAGACTGTTTAAATAGATCCTTACCACTTATTCAAACAACAGTAGATGTTCTGAAATTGGAATCACAAAAATTAAAAATTTTAGCCCCAGATTATAAAGAGAAAGCATATCGCAAAGGTGTAGCGTGTTATCAAAAAGTAGAAGCGAAAGCTGCAGACCACTTAGACGCAATCATACGTCAACTAAGTAAATGCATTGCTAATATTTCAACCTGGAATTTCTGGAATTTCATCACTAGAATTTCTTTGACTTTTTTAAATATAAATAATGAGTAAAAAATTTACATATATCACATTTACCTATAAACCAGATAATAAAAAAGTGTATTCATTTTTGAATGAAGTAAAAACTGTCCAACCACAAAGGTTTTTTTAGTACAAACAATGAATGATTAAAGAATTTTAATTTGTACTACCTATTTTCTCAATCCTTTTTTTATATTATTTTTAATAGTAGGTTTCGATTCAAGTAATGCGATCCTTTTTTCTTAGAATTGTCTAGATTTACTTCCCACGACAAACTAAATGTAAATGAATAAATATTAAGTGGGTTCCATTGACAATTTTAAACAGATATTGAATTTATTTTTTTGCTTAAATATTCCAGGCTTTATATAAATAAGTGAAAAATACTCATTAACTATTTATTTGTAAAATAAAATCTCGATTCACTTTATAAAAAATCCTCTGAAAAATAGTACGCCTTTATCCGATTTAGATAAGAGAGTAAATTCATATTATCTTATCGCTCTTTCTACGAAAGAAGACGAATCAGTCGATTTTCAAAACGACGAACAGAAGCATGAAGTCTGTGTTCTTCTGCGTTTTAATTGTATTTCACACCTGTCAAGTAAGTCGTATAAGGGGATACGAAAATTAATATAATGAAAAAATATTTTAAAAACTCGTGCCTCAAGTGAAAAATGTAAACTTAAAAAAAGTGCAATACAATTTGAACCTCTGTTTTTATTGTATTAGGCTGATTTAACATTGGAAGAAAATGAAAGAAGAAAAAATAATATTCATAACAATAAACCGGATTGGATAAGGAAAGACTTACTGGATTTAGAATATTCGACGATAAAACAAGTCGAAACAATTGTTCATCCTTTGTTGGATGAAATTCGAGTAAGAATTTTAGAAAAATTATATTTTGCGTAAAAATTATGCAATTTTTCGTCATTATATGTAAAAATTTTAATTAGCGCGATGCTGCACTTGCAAGAGAAACACGCAAAAACCCCAATTATTGTGTTCACGAATCTACAAAATTTTTGTTATCTTCAACCGATGAATTGTACATTGAATTAGACGCATGTAATACAAATGGAATTGAGGCTAGTAATATAAAGGTAAAAATCTTATTCTTAAAATATATTACAATATATTCAATTTTCTTTTTTAAAAAATAATTTAATTTAAAATGTATTTTCAGGAAGCCTCCTACTGCAATCAGAAAGTCCTCTCTGCTTTTGGATCAATTGCAAATGGTGCTAGAGAATTTTTTAGAAGCTGTGTTGCAAATATACCAAATATAAGTCCTTAGTTGGAATTTTACAGGAAAAATTGTGTAATAGAATGTAGTTTTGACATTATGAATAAAGTAATTGTAGCGTTCGGCTGTCAAAAAGTATTTCACTGAAAAAATTTTCTTAATTTTTTATTACATACTTTCCTTTTTTCAAGTATTAATTATTGATGTTAGCACTTACCAGAGAAGGAAACTGTATTTGGAAAATATATTCAAGCAATTTTTTCACTTTCCCCAAATATAAATTTGACGTTTAAACTTGTAACATTCACTGACAATTATGTCAGTGAATGTTACAAGTTCATCTTTACGAATAGCATTCAGTATTTCATGCAGCACTCTTTATAAAGTTTATAGCCAATAGGGGTCTACTGATAAAATGATAAATGGGGCTTACCCGACATTTGGGGGCTTCCCCACTTTTTTTGTTAATTTTTTCTTAGAAATGAGTCTTATTTATGCTTATAATACTATTTGTGCAACTTGGTATATAAGGAAAACAAGAAATGTATCATTACGTAGAATTCCTGCTGCAGCAGCTAAATAAACGTATCTCTTGATAAGATATATGAAAAACGCTGCAAAAAATCCACATGTCTCTGGAGTATAAAAGCAATGTTTATCGTTAACCAGAAATATTTTCATTCCATCTTTGTGAGAAAGTTAACGAATAATAGGATCATGAAGTGTGTACTTTTCTGCTGCCTACTGGCTTTCTGCTCCTTCGAAGTAAGTCATTTCCAAATTCACAGAATATAAAATCAAAAAATCGAATGTTTTGAATTTATGATCTAAAGAACTAAGGGAAATTGTTCTTAATTAATACCGAAATTAAGCTTTTTTCCGACTCATATTGTGGATATTTTAAAAATAAATTATGACATAATACTAGCAATAATAATTAATGTACTTTCCTATTTCAGTATAATTTTATTATTCTTTTTGATTTTTCAGTCTGCCCTTTCTGACAGAGAATCAGATAAGTTGATGAATCAACTTTATAATTTGCAATTTAATGCAATGAAGCAAATAAATGACATCACTAATCCAATCCTCGCCCAAATTCAGGTTAGTTGACAAAAATATATGTATTACGTTTATCACTTAGAAAATTGTATGGTAATTGAATTTAACTAAACATTTTTAAAAGAATTTTGATTATATACCTATTGTCTTTTAGAAACCTCAGGATTTTTTATTACATATTTTGTAAAGTAATGTTTCCAATTTTTTAAAAATTAAAATCGTTTTTGAATTTGTGTGATATCTTAAGATAAAAATTCAGTAAAAAGTTCCAAAGTTAACAAATTAACAATAAACAATACAATATAATAAATAAACAATACAATTACAATAAACTAATTAAAACCCTTATTTTTAATTAGAGTGATGTCAATGTTGCGAATTAAAACCCTTATTTTTAATTAGAGTGATGTCAATGTTGCGAAAGCAAATGGAAAAAATGCTCAACCCTGCTATGAAAGTGCTAGGATATTAATGAAGTCATATGTCGATCCCAGCTTCTCAAGATTGACTCAATGTCGTCTAGATGCCTTTGCAGCTAAGAGTATTCCAGTAATTAAAAAATATACACACCTTTCATAAAAAATAAAAAAAAAACATTAACGTTTTTTGGAAAAATAATTTAAGTTCATCAGGTTTTTGGAACGAAAGTAATGCAATAGTTCTAATTGTATTTTCTCACTGAAATAGATTTTTAATTTCACTTAACAATTTTAAAAACTACCTGTGCTTATTTCGTTTAAAAAAAACTTGAGGCAAGAAGAGTATTGTTCCAAACTTTAAGCCGAATATCTCAAAATAACAATTAATTGAAAACTAATACTTAAGAAATTAATAATATGGTAATTTTTTCCTGAAAAATATAAATTTTCATTTTTTTACAGTATGCGAATTCGTGCAACAGTGAAGTTGTTTCTACTTTCCGACAAAATGCAAATACAGTTCGTCCTTCTGCCACATCTTGCATTGCAAGGCTCTAAAAACATAATGTAGTAAAAAATTTTAAATCTGTTAAATTAAACTTTCTTTTTGATCCACGTATTTCTATAATGTCGAATACCTATAATTTCGAAAACTTACAGAAATAAATTAAATTATTCAAATTGCCTTCGCAAATGTTCACTTCAGTGAAAATTTCTACTAATTGTTACTAGTTTTTGGCTAAATCTTTAGTGAAAAGTTTAAAAATACTAA
>JBAGKK010406563.1:0-18160 GCA_037177015.1 Euceroptres primus
ATTTGTTTATAAAAATCGTTTATATAATTAACCTCGTTATTAACAGTTTTTGTCACTTTGAAAAATATGATAGCAAGAAGTCTCTGGAAAGACATTTCTAGTTCATTTCACAAAAAAATTAGGCCTAATCATGAAAAAATGGTTTAAATGTGCATTTGTTTATAAAAATGGTTGAAAATAGCAATTATTGTCATTATGAAAAATATGGTAGCAAGGAGTCTTGGGCAAAACATTTCGACTTCATTCTGCAAAAGAATGAAATCTATTTATGAAAAAAGGTAAAAATTGGCATTTGTTTATAAAAATTGTTTACATAATTAACAGGTTGTGTCACTATGAAAAATATGATAGCAAGGAGTTCCTGGAAAGACATTTCTAGTTCATTCCACACAAAAAATTAGGTCTATTCATGAAAAAATGGTCAAAATGTGCATTTGTTTATAAAAATTGTTAACATAATTAATAATTTTTGTAATTATGAAAAATATGGCACCAAGAGACTGTAGCAAATCATTTCGAGTTGATTGCTAGACACCCTGAATAAGGCTTTTAATAATTCTATTTTAAAAGCTCCAGTCTTATTTCACATACATAATTTCGAAATAGAATTTCCAAAATATAGGTGAAACTTTGTATTCAATAATATTATTGCAAAAAAGTAGTACTGTCTCCTAAATCCCTAACAATTGTTTAGAAATTGATTCTAGAACATTTTGTTGGAACATTTTGAAAACATGTATATATTGTTCTCAAATTGAGTTGCAAAAAAAAATGAGACTCAGAAATAAATGCAATGGCAATGGAAATTCCAATTGTTTTATATTATTCAAAATGAGATACAACAAAATTCAAATCAATGGTTTTCTTGTAAGAATACAAAATACCTTACTACTTGTTTACTTTTAAAAGTAAGAAAATTTCCGTGAATAGCGACTTACATTTGCACAATGCACACTGACCAAGTTTGTGAATGCGAATAATTTATATTTTCAGAATGTAAAGATTATTTCAGTTCTCTACAAAAACTCCATTTCTAAAAATAGCTAGATGTATATTTAATAATCTGTGACCTTCTGAAAAATTGGAACTCTGCTTTTCTTTTCTCAATCCTTAAATCAGATAAAAAATCAAACGCATTTAACACTAAAATAACCCCTAGAAATAAATAAAAACTCTAACTAGCAAGTCTACTTAATGTTCAAGTGACCTTTTTCCTGGGTGTGCCATTTCTCGAAACTCATTACTATTAAACATAGTATTTAGTGTTACTAGTCCTATGGATATGGTTATCAGCATAATAAAAAGAGTAATTTATCAAATTTCTTAATCTACTGCAATCTATTTTTTAATAAATATAGAGGCTAAAAATATACTATTAGCATATACGTTTATTTTTCAGAAAATTACTGTACGTAATTTTTAAAACGAAAAAATTAGGTCTGGGTATTTAAATTTCGTGCCCCAATTTCGTTCAAATCGTATCGTCACAACAAAGCACCATAACATTTAAAAGTTACAAGCAGTATTTTACAAAAAATGGAAATATTAGTGGTATTAATTGGCAACCCTATTATACTCAAGTTTTCAAAATGGACCTAGGGGTGGTTTCAAAAAGAATTTCCAGATAAATGTCAAAAATGACAATTTTCAAAGCATCAAAGTCCCGAAAAAATTTTTTATTGCATTTCTAACTATTCAGATCACATCCGGAAACCCTCCTGAAGCACCCCTATTATCCTCAAGTTTTCAAAATGGACCTATGGATGGTTTCGAAAATAATTTCCACATAAATGTAAAAAATGACAATTTTCAAAGTATCAAAGTCCCCAAAAAAATTTTATCTGCTTTCTGACTATTAAGATCACATCCGGCAACCCTCCTGAGGCACCCCTATTATCCACAAGTTTTGAAATTAAACCTAGGGGTGGTTTCAAAAAGAATTTTCTGAGAAATGTCAAAAATGACAATTTTCTAAGTATCAAAGTTCCCAAAAAAATTTGATCTGCATTTCTGAACTTTTGACATTTATCTGGAAATTATTTTTGAAACCACCCCTCGGCCCATTTTGAAAACTTGAGGATAATAGGGGTGCCTCTGGAGGGTTGCCGGATGTGATCTGAATAGTCAGAAATGAAATAAAAAATTTTTTCCGGACTTTGATACTTTGAAAATTGTCACTTTTGACATATTTTGTGGAAATTCTTTTTGAAACCACCCCCAGGTCCGTTTTGAAACCTTGAGTATAATAAGGGTGCCTCAGGAGGGTTGCTGGATGTGATCCCAGTAGTCCAAAATGCAATTAAAAATTTTTTGGGAACTTGGACACTTTGAAAATTGTAATTTTTGACATTTTTTTGGAAATTCTTTTTGAAACCACCCCTGGGTTCATTTTGAAAACTTGGGTCATTTTGAAAACTTTTTTAAACAATAGGGGTTCTAGTTCTCTATATTTCGTTTACCTCCACGTGGTGAGAGCTGGGTAACGTGATTTTACGGCTAAAAAGCATCATAAAAAGTAAACAAATTCAGTTAAAAAAATTTCGGCAGCTATATTGGATCCGCCATCTTGAATTTTAAAAAAGCTACCCTTACAATTTGAAGATAAGGGTCCAATGACGCGAAAAATTTACTAATTGAAGAAATCCACTTACGGTTTTGATGCGAAAATATGAAATACAAAAAAATTTGTATGCAAAATTTCGTGTTTTTTGTTAAATAAACAAATATAACTTTTATAATATGCATTTTTTCAAAATTCTGACTGCAGGAATCGAAAGTTCAGACAATTTTGCGTTAGAAATGACTCATCTCGATTTTTTTAAGGACCGATTTCATAATGACTAAAGCTGTTGAAAAAGTATTTTAAAAAGTGTCCTTTTGGTCCTTAATGGGTTAATTAACCCTCAAATACTAGTGCGAATTCGCACCAGCAAAATTTTCAAACAAGTATGACATTTCAGAAAAGTTCTTCTCATTTCTTTCTTTTTTTGCTATTTAAAAATTGTTTATTACATTTATTTTTATTACCATTGCATTTCTCAGTAATTTTTATCCCGAAAAACGTATCTTATAGGTTTTAATTACTTTATTTATGCATGAATTATTAACATTTTAAAATGCGAAATCCCAATTCGCACTAGTGTGGTATATACGTATGCGCAGATGGAGTGTGGTATTTGAGGGTTAAGTTTACACAACGAGTTTTGGCTTTTTATGGTCTATTAGATCTTTCAAAGCCGTATTGAGGGTCGAAATTTCGTAAAAAAAATATTCAAACCAAGGTTTTCGATGTATTCTGATCCGAAGAATTCAATTCTGAGGTCAAATTAATCGTATCATTCTTCATTTTTTTCCAACTCCAAAAAACCATTAAAAAACCGTAAAAATGTTTTTTTTGTATATATCTCAAAAAATGATGCGGGAGGCTATTTTTTAACTGCAGATTCGGATTCAACGTCGAAAAATACATAAGAAAAAGTTGGTCTGATCAAAAGTACAGGCAAAGTTTTTTTTTGTGGGCCTGTGTTATTAAAGATTGACCGTTTTAGCGGACTGACCGTTTTAGACACAATTCCATACTAATTCAGATTTAGAGATACCTTGCCACACAATGATTTCAAATTTCAGCATAATGAAGCCAATCACTGAGAAAAAAAATACTTTTGAACCTATAGCATATGCTATTGCGATCTGCCAAAAGCAGATGCTATTGATTTATAATAATATACTATCGAATTTTCAGTACAACTGTTGATTCAAATCAACTTTGTTGATTTGAATAAATTTAAAACTTTGATTCAAAAATAGTAGATTTTGATTCAACAGCGATGCTATAAATTCCAGAGCATATTACTTGAAACTTATAGCATTTACTTTTGGCAGATAGTAATAGCATATGCTATAGATTCAAAAGTATTTTTTTTCTCAGTGATGGTTTTGAGATTCTACAAATTTACAGGATGCCAAACTTGAACGGATCCTTCATAATAGCCATCGGATGTAATTACTCCAGATGCGTGGATCTCCTCTCTGTTATTCAATCAGGCGTGAAATATGCGTCCTTAATAACGAGATATTGTGTGTATAACACATTAGGTGACATGGAGCATGACAATAATTAAGGCGAGTGGCATTGGTTTCGTCTAAAATCAAGATCTGAGTGGTCCTTTGTCTTTGTGAGGGACAAGGTGAAGGTTGCTGACAATGATAATGAGAATGAGAAGTGAGATCTTACGTACTCAATATACAACAAGTGTTGCGTGTTCATGTTCAACCTCAGCGACCGAATCTGATCGCGAAAGGTCAACTTGCTGTCGGTTCCAAAGCGACGCTATAATGAGCTTAATAGGGCTTTATGGATAGCGCTTAATCGCGCTTTGACTCGAGGCACTCTTGGGCCGTCTACTGCAGAGGTGATAGGTCAAGTAAATGTCTGCTTGTCCTGTGACACCTCTTCCTTTCGAGTTATTTCAGTCTCTTCAGTGCGGAAAAACGATAAAGCAGTTATAATATCTGAATTTAATAAAGTTAAGGTCATCTTCAAACTGAGAAAAATGTTTCAATCGACGAAATACGTATTTTGCTATACATACATAGGGAAAATTGCCATTCATAGGAAACTATTGGTGTGAATTTTGTTTGCGTCTCATTTTTAATAACTTAAAACAATTGAAATTTTCATTGTGGTTTCATTTTTGTTTAAGTCCCAATTTTGTTGTAACTCAATTTGAGAAGAGAATAATGTAAAATAAATAAGTTATTCCACATGTATGGCCTTTCAGCCTTTTACATTTTCAATGTTGTAAAATATCATTTAAATGGTATACAATATCTACTTCAATGGTATACAATATCACCATTTTACAATGGTGATATTGTAAAAAAAATCCCCTTAAAAATGCAATGGTACCTTAACATTTGGCATACTCTATCAAATAAAAATAATGTAATAACTTGTAATCAAATACAAATTAAGCGAAATAAAATGCAGTTGAATATTATTTTAAAAACTAAGTTTTTTAACCCACCTGAAAATTGTATAATATTTCACCATATATATGTAAATTATTTCATCAGTTTTTAATTAATTCAGCTTCGAATAAATTCATGTCGAAAATATGTCAGTCTTGTGCAATTAAGTTCTTATTTTTCTTGGAGTGAATTAAAAATAAATCAACTTTTTGGTATGTCTTGAAAAACATCTCTTGAACACAACAAAAAAGAGAAAAATACTAAACATTTAGAAAATATATTCTAAAACAAAATTTTTATTTTGGAATTATTTTATTTTTTTTTATTTTAAAATAAACTTCCCATTTCACAGAACTATTTTCACTTAATATTTTTAATTTTTATTTCCTGTAAATGTACCCAATATTTTTAAGTAGATTCAATATTTCCTTATGAATCTTAAAAATGAAGCATTAACTTTGTATCAAGTGAAGAAGTCATTGACCTATGAGTGAGTTTAAGACTGGAATTAAACGATTAACAATTGCTTAACGATTAACGATTGGAACAATCGCTCCAATAATCTCATGAGTATAATTTTTCAATTGAAACTGTAAACTTGTTCTCGATTCAGTAATGTTTATACGTTTTATTATAAATTTTATGAAAGATTACACGTGTTTTACTTTCTCGAGATCATGAAGTTACGTTAGTTTCTAATCAGCGACTGAACGGCTAGGTTGTTCAGCCGTAGGCAAGGCTGTCTCAAGGTTGACAGGAAAGTGCGTCACGTACAGTTTTGTAATAGTCCTCTGTGAAATAAGAAACATATGATTATCGGCTTCAACGAATTCCAATTAAGTGAGAAATCCCATTAGGCTAATGAGATATTCAGGCAAACGCGACATTTTTTCTCAAAAAACAGAAAATTGTAAAATAATATATTAGAAAAATAATTACTAACCGTTAAATTCATTAAACGCAAAATAATAACATAGATTAACAGATATGTAAATTACAATATAAATATGTAAATTACAAAATGCGAATATGTAAATTGTAATTTATAAATTACTAATGAATTGTTATGTGCTACAATACTATTTACATAGACTAGTTTGTTATCTTCAAATTTATAGTAATAATTGTTGAAATCCAACTTCTCGAATTTCCTTGCAAGAAAACAATTTTAGATTCATAGGAAAGATAAAAATATGTATAAATTAATTTCAAAGCGAATCTAGCAAGTATGTCAAACTGGTCAACTTCCTTGATCTTAAAGCATATGTAACGGAAAGGTTTAATTTAACCAAATGATATAATAAGCAGATAGCAAGAGACTATCCCCTTAGTATATACTTTTATCCATTATCTTATTGCAATAATAAATGTTGAACTCGCAACCGTTACGTAGTAATGATCGATCTTTGTCAAATGTAAAAGCGAGCATTGACCTGTAACGGCAGTGTGATCCTTTTAGATTACTGATTTGGTTAACGAACACGTTAAATAATATTTTTACTCAGAGTAGAATTTTTATGGTTCAATTATATACCTACTTGAAATAAAAAAAAGGACAAAAATTAGGGAGACTGTTAAAAACAAAAAGTTCATTAGAAACTTTTGCAATTTACTTTTGATATGTTATTTTTATATGAAGGGCTTAAAATGACTCAAAATTGCATGATCTTGGCAATTTTCCCCGACAGGGGGACTTTCCCTGACAGGGAAATCAACGTACCATGAACTGATTTGCCCGGAAGCTTACCTTTTCCAGAATATGCACCAGACGCATTAGCAGGTTTATTATGAAAATAGATATAGTTTGAAAACTATACTATTTTATGAAAATAGATATAGTTTGGTTATTCTAGACAAACAATGAAGCCAAATTATAATTTCCTTTTCCAACAATAACTACTAGTTAACAATTGTTGCGCAATTGTATCGTAAAATTCTTACTGGCTGTAGAAAATCTTATCCTTTTCATTGCATAATTTAAAAAAATCAACTTTACAGCACACGTAGGCAACTTTTTCATTAATAGAAAACGAATCCAATATTTAAAAACGCAATCTAAAAACTTGTTAATATTAAGTATTTTCAGCCTTTATGTTGATTAATTAAAAGTATAATTAATCCTGAGATTTTACGTCCATAATTATTTTTCACCTTTTGAAATTTGCTGAGTGTCATTAGTGTCACCAGAAATTATTGCGTAAGAACTAAATTACACTTTATAAGAAACAGTGATTTGTAAAATGTTTAGGTAATAAAGCAACTTCTTATTCGTGAAATTACCTTACTATAAAAAATAGTATAAAAAAAACCTAGGTTCAAAAAGAACCCAAAATGATAATTCATTTTTGTTTTTGATCATTCTCAACTTCTTTTAGTTCATCTTGAAACATTTTTTTCAAGGAATTTAATTCAGATGAATTAAATTCCTTGAGAAAAATCATAGTTGTTTGGTTATATTTTCAAAGACTCTTTTGGAAATGCAAATATATTAATAAACAGTGGGAGATTATATTCACCTCGATAAAAATTATATTAAATTAACTTTTTCTCTCTCTCATTTCTAATTTACTTTTGTAATTTGAATTTACAATTAGAATTAGAGAAAACATACATTACTTATGTATCACAATATAGTCTGGTTCATTTTAAACAATCGTTTCTTTCTCCTCCAGAGAATTAATAAACAAATGCTCATATCACAATGCAAGGCATCAAATGAACTTATTGCTAATCGCAAGAAAAGTTCGCAGAAACCGCTTTGCAACAAAAGAAGAAGGCGCGTAACTGTAGGTCAGCCAGCGTATCGTATTAAGAAATTGTAGTGGGTTACGCGATTCCTCACCACAGTAAGAAACTAAAGATGCATGTTTCTTTATACAAAACCCTACAAGGTTGGATAAATCCTCAGAACACTGAAAATTTTGCCGGAAGATATATAAAAGCTAAAAACTTGTTCTACATTATTTTCTAAGCAGAGCGGATCGAAATAGGAAAAAGCATTTCCGCCGAAGTTTTTTAAAAGCTAGTTTAAACACTGAGAAAAATGGTTGTTTGAGTAAAAAAAAACATTTGTTTGACCATATATCAAACAAACGTTTGTTTGATTAAAAAAATTTTCCCAGTGTGCAAATATTACATTAATTCATTTCATTAATTATATTAATTAATTCCATTAATTTAATTCATTAATTAATCACCATGTCATGATAATAATGAGTATTTCGATTAAAAACCATATCACATTCCCTTAAACAAAATTTACAATTAAAAAGATCCAATAATAATTCTTTCAAAACAAATTTTAAGTTAATCTCAAGTCTGAAAGATAAAATAAAAATTCTTGAGACGAAGAAAAAAATACCTGTATTTCCATACGGTCATTTTAATTGCTGAGGATTTTCAAGGTAATTAAGAAATCTAATCGACATCACATTATGTCACGCGCATCGGGAAATTAACTACTACTGACTGTCTGTATGAAGGCTCGACAATCGGAAGAGAATGCAAATAACTTTGTTATGATGTAATTTGATTGTTGAGAACATTATAAAGAATGACGAGAACAAGGGGTAATATAGTTATGACTGTTTTTTTGCTTACTGTCAGATGAGAAACATTATTCATGTATGCTAATAATTTTAATAAATATTGTCATCTGCTGTTTTCCATTGAGTTTCACTACTTAAAATTCATGAGTTACTAAAGTGCTGATTGTTCATTATTTTTGCAAATTGTTATTTTAAATGAAGAACAAATAAAGGATGAATAAAAATAGTCGTGAAAATTAATTTATATATTTGATATAAAATAAGATTTGATTTTATATGTCATATCTCAATTACACAGTCCCACAAAAAAAAAAAACGTTGCCTGTACTTTTGACCAGACTAACTTTTTCTGACGTATTTTTCGACGCTGAATCCGAATCTGCAGTTAAAAAATAGCCTCCCGCATCATTTTTTGAGACATATGCAAAAAAAACCCATTTTTTACGGTTTTTTCATGGTTTTTTTGAGTTAAAAAAACGAAGAATTATACGATTAATTTGACCTCAGAATTGAATTCTACGGATCAAAATACATCAAAACCATTATTTGAATATTTTTTTCACGAAATCTCGACCCTTAATACGGCTTTGAAAATTCTAATAGACCATAAAAAGCTAAAACTCATTGTAAACTTAATTAACCCATTAAGGACCAAATGGACACTTTTTTACACTTTTTTCAACAGCTTTATTCATTATGAAATCGGTCCTTAAAAAAATCAAGATTAGTAATTTCTAACGTAAAATTGTCTGAACCTTCGATTTCTGGAGTCAGAATTATGAAAAAATGCATATTATAAAAGTTATATTTGTTTATTTAACAAAAAACACGAAATTTTGCATGAAAATTTTTTTGTATTTCATATTTTCGCATCAAAACCGTAAGTGGATTTCTTCAATTAGTAAATTTTTCGCGTCATTGGACCCTTATCTTCAAACTGTAAGGGTAGGTTTTTTAAAATTCAAGATGACAGCATCCAATATGGCGGCTACAAGCCAAATTTTTTTCTTATTTCGATATTTTTGAATAAAAAAATTTGTCCATGATGAATGTTTATGAAAATACGTATATAGGAGTTTTTTGGGTCGCTGATCATGAATCTCCTATCAGATTTTCGAAATTCAAGATGGCGGATCCAATATGGTTGCCGCAAATTTTCAAAATTCTTCAATTTTTATGAAAATTTATATACAAGGGTTTTTTGGGTCGCTGATCATGCATCTGTTATCAGATTTTTCAAATTCAGGATGGCGGATCCAATATGTCTGCCAAAATTTCTATCCAATTCTATCAATTTCAATTTCTATCCAATTTCTATAAAAATTTGTACATAGAGGGTTTTTGGGTCGCTGATCATGAATCTGTTATCAGATTTTTTAAATTCAAGATGGCGGATCCAATATGTCTGCCAAAATTTTTTAAAACTGAATTTGTTTACTTTTTATGATGTTTTTTAGCCGTAAAATCACGTTGCCCAGCCCCCACCACGTGGAGGTAAATGAAATATAGAGAACTAGAACCCCTATTATACTCAAGTTTTCAAAACAGACAGGGGTGGTTTCAAAACGAATTTCCAGAAAAATGTCAAAAATGACAATTTTCAAAGTATCAAAGCCCCGCAAAAATTTTTAATTGCATTTCTAACGATTGAGATCACATCCGACAACCCTCCTAAAGGTATTATTATTATTCTCAAGTTTTCAAAATGAACCTAGGGGTGGTTTCAAAAAGAATTTCTAAAAAAATGTCAAAAATGATAATTTTAAAAGTATCTAAGTCTCCAAAAAAATTTTAATTGCATTTATGACTATTGGGACCACATCCGGCAACCCTCTTAAGGCATCTCTATTATCCTCAAGTTTTCAAAATGGACCTAGGGGTGGTTTGAAAAATAATTTCCAGATAAATGTAAAAAATGAAAATTTTCGAAGTATCAAAGTTCCCAAAAAATTTTTATCTGCATTTCTGAATTTTTGAGATTTATCTGGAAATTCTTTTTGAAACCACCCCTAGGTTTAGTTTCAAAACTTGTAGATAATAGGGGTGCCTCAGAAGGGCTGCCGGATGTGATCCTAATGGTCAGAAATGCAATTGAAATTTTGTTAGGGACTTTCATACTTTGAAAATTGTCATTTTTTTACATTTATCTGGAAATTCCCTTGCCTAGTTTTGCATTGACACCCTTTAAATATAATTTCGGAAACATTTGAGTACAAAAAAATTTCTAATGTGTTTCTCGAAGAGAATATTTTAGTGTAATTTTTAAAATTTGGCACTTTCATAAAAAGGAATGTATAAAGAATCATGAAATAATTATAACTCCATCTACGTTTAATGCAAAAAGTAGGTTTCTAATTACTAAAATGAGGTCACTAAGGCCACTTAGTTACAAGCTCTGGCTTGATTCTCTTTAAAGCTTTTTTTTCCTTCCTCTCACTTTTTATTCAGACCACTGCTTGTGGCCAAACTTGTCTTACGTAACCCAATTAAGGACAAAGTATCGAGAGTGAAGGTGCTCCCAAAAAGTCAGACGCGACTTATTCAGAGAATTGGGAAAGGGAGAAAAATAGGAAAAAAAAAGTTACTGAGAAGAGAAACTTTATTTCACTTCTCCTTCGCTTCTTGCAAAATTCCGCACAATCGCCTTTCCAGGTCAAACATGCATAAAAGTATTTTCTGCCTTCAGAAAAATTCTAAGTAAGTAAGTAAGTAAGTAAGCAAAAATTCTAATTCTTTAATTTAATTAATGTATTAATTTTATACAGAAAAGATTGAAGGATTTCGGCTTTAAAAAGTTGTCAGTACTGCCAAAAAACAAATTAAAAGCAAATCATACCGATTTGTAACATAACTGTCGTTTATTCTCTTAAAGTTTCTGCCTTTTAGAGGTTTTTGCATTGAAAAGTATAAGAAATAAGAGATAAGAAGACACAGATGTGTAATATGATGACGAAACCGATGAAAAACCGATTATTTATCGCAATAAATACTGGTTCAAGAATGATAGAAATTTTTCATACATAATAATATGCAGATGCATCTAAAACAGGTACAATTCTTTGTGCTGTGTAATCCAGGATTAGTGACATAGCGCAAATGTAATACCTGCGATTAACGCGGATGAAAAAAGAAAGCGCAACCTTGGTAAAAAATCCTTGACCATTACAATAATAATTGCCATGTTCTTAGGATAAAAACAAGAATAAAAAATTAAGGTTGCATGATCAAATAATTTAAGATTCATAACTATGGAGAGATCAAGTGTTCTAAATAGATACAAAAATATTCCTGTTTGTTAAATTTTAATCTTAAAATAGTAAAACAATATCTTTAAATCCTTAATTATTCCTTTTCAAGTAAGAAAACACTATACAACCTCTTCAAATAATTTTAAACCTTGTGAAATTCTCTCAAATCTCATGAAATCCTTTAAAAATCTCTTAAAATTTCATGAAATCCCGTCAAAACTCGCTAAATCCCTAAAAATTCTTTAAGAATTCACGAAAAACTCTTGAAATCCCTAAAAATTCCATGAAATCTGTTGAAGTATGTATTTCAAAATACCTTCAAACTCCAAAAGACTGCAACAGATTTCAAAATATTTTAAAGGATTTTCAAAAATTTTAAAACATTTCAAGAGATTCCAAAAGTTTTAAAGGATTTTAAAAGATTAAAAAAAAAATTTTAAGGGATTTTAAAAGATTTGAAAAAAAATTTAAAGGATTTTAAGAATTCAAAAAAAATTTTAAGGATTTTGAAATTTCAAAAAAAAAAAATTAAAGGATTTTAAAAGACTTCAAGAGATTTCGAAAGATTTTAAAGCATTTCAAAAAATATCAAAAATATTGCAAACAGATTTTAAGAGATCGGGATTACAAAAGATTTCTAGAAATTTTAGGCTTTTCAAACGATTTCAAAAGAATTTCAGTAATTTTAAGCGACTTTAAGGGATTTTAAAAGATTTTAAGTGATTTTAACAGATTTCTAGAGATTTTAAGGGATTACAAAAGATATCAAGAGATTTTAAAAGATTTCAAGAAATTTAAAGTGATCTCAAAAAATTTAGAGATATTTCAAGATTTCACCTGATTTCAAGAGTGAAAAACTCATCGATGGAATCCCTTAATATCTCTTGAAATTCTTTAAAAATCCATGAAAACTTTTAAAATCCCTAGATATCCCGCGCAATGTTTCAAAACTTTTGAAATCAGCGTGCAATTCAATATTTTTCCGCATACATTTCACAAAACTTTCAGCTTTTCATTCCGTAATTTCAACATTTTCATCGACATAAAATCTTGTTCCTATACTTATATAAAGTTCGTCTTATAAAAAATCCCTAACTTTTACCACTTTTTTTTTAAATCCCTGACTTTTCCCTGACCAACAAAATCCCCTGACTTTTCCATGATTTCCAGGTTTTCCCTGACTTGCGGCCACCCTGTATTTCTGAAAAAAATTCCTGGTAAATATTTGACTAGAAATACTGGTCAGTGAATTACCAGGAAAAATGGTAACATGTACCAGGATCTAAATTTTTTAAACTATTTTCTTAATTATTGTGACCATTATTGACCAGTTAAAACAACAACAGAATAGACACGGGCTCTTCAGGGAACTAGAAAAAGAAGTTAATTATACCATTACCATTTTCCCTAGTTATTTCAATTAAGAGAATAGTAATATTTTAGTTAAAATAACTAAGGAAAATGGTAATAGTAAAAAACTGCTTTTCCTAGTTCCCTGAGGAGCCCGTGCCTATTTTGTAGTTGTTTTAACTGTTCATTAATGGTCACTATAATTGAGAAAATAGTTATAAATATTACCATGTTACCATTTTTCCTAGTAATTTACTAACTAGTATTCCTAGTCAAACATTTACCAGGAATTTTTTCCAGTGTTAATTGTTATTCCACTTATACTTGTTATTCCAGTATAAGTATTCCACTTATACTTATACTTTGTTATTCCAGTTATTAATTGTTTTTCCACTTTTAATTGTAACTGAACATTAAGCAGGGTCGAAAATTAAAAAAAGCACTAACAAATTTTATAACCAGAGGGTCAATAGAAATCAACAAGATGAATTAAGCAGGGTGTCTAGCGTTTCTCCTAACAAAAATTCCAGGACTTTTCCAGGTTTTCCAGGTCAATAAATAAATCTTTCAAAGTATCATTTTTTAATTATTACCATAAACTTTAATGGAAAAAATCTGTTTTTTCTTGAACTTGAACAATAGAAATAATTTACACAACTAAATGAACCATATAAAATGTTCATTATGTGATTAATGACATTCTAGAGTTTATAGCTAATAAGCTCAAAAAGCTATTTTTAGTTAAGGGAGTACTCTCTAAAAAAAGAATTAGTATTTTTCTACTAATGAAATAGTACAAAATCGTTTATCAATTGCTTTAGTAAGCATTTTTACTAATCTTTAATAAAAAAAAAACCTCCAAATTCACTTAGTAACCCTAACTAAATAAATTAGTATTCAGTAAGCCTATAAGTGTATCAGTAGCTTTCTACAAAAGCTTACTAAAGCAATTGATAAACGACTTCTCATTATTTCATTTGAAGAAAATTACTAATTCAAATGTAGAGAGATAAGAATTCCAGGTCTATGAATAAAATTCAAGGACTGTTCCAGGTTTTTCCAGGTAAAAAAATTCAATGACTTTTCCAGATTTTCAGCAGCTCGATTCATAATTTATTATAACTGGAAATGTTGTATGATCCAAACTTGTGGTATTTCGCCATTGGGCCCATTGCCAAAGCTCCTGACCCACACTACTTTCCTAATCAAGGTCATCGCATGCGCACCTTTGCCTCGATTCGACAATCGCGGATCTGACATAATCGTGAGGCACGTGACTTATAAGAATAATAATGAAGTACACGGTCAGTGAACCAAACGACCGTTGAATATTGACCATTCGCATGAAACTGCCGATTCTTCGTAACAAGACTAAGAATTTCCCAATGATGATCTAAGGTATAGAAATATTTACCGAGTCGGTCTTTTCACGGTGAATTTTTTATGTAACTGCCAAGAGGCCATCAAAATCGGACTAAAAATAACTTAACGAGCAAAGAGAGACTATTTGCTGTCGATACAAATCATTAACTTCGCGAATAAGTTTCACTGAATACTGAGGATGGACAATACTCAGAAAAAAGTGTAGCTTATTTTAAAAAACTTCTGATTTTTGTGTGAGAAACAAAATTTTTTTATTTCTTGAAAGATGGGTTAATCACTACTGAATTCAGGTCAATACTTGTTCCTGAATTCTTTTGAATTCGCCTTGTATTCTTTGAATTCTTTTAAATTCACCTTGTATTCTTTGAATTGTTTTGAATTCACCTTGTATTCTTTTGAATTTATTTTGTATTTTTTAAATTATTTTTTTGAATTTATATTATAAATGATTACATATTTCCATTGAGGGTCAATATAATCCCCCACTTAGAAGTTTTTAAATTATTTTTTAAAATTTATTTTGTATTTTTTAAATAACTTTTTTAAAAATTTATTTTCTAGTTTTCAAATTAATCGTTTACAATGTTGGATGTTAATTTGCCAAAATTAACATCCAACACTATAAACGATTACATATTTCCATCGAGGGTCAATATAATCCCCCACTGAGAAGTTTTTAAATTATTTTTTAAAATTTATTTTATAGTTTTTAAATTAATCGTTTACAATTTTGGATGTTAATTTGCCAAAATTAACATACAACATTATAAACGATTACATATTTCCATCGAAGGTCAATATAATCCCCCACTGAGAATTTTTAAAATTTATTTTGTATTTAAACTATTATTTTTTTTTGAATTCATCTTGTACTCTTTGAATTCACCTTGTATTCTTTGAATTCATCTTGTACTGTTTGGAATTCAACTTGTATTCTTTGAATTTTTGAAATCTTTTGGATTCAATTTGTATTCTTTCAATTCTTTTGAATTTGTTGAATTCTTTGAATTTTTGAATTTAGGTATACATCAAAATTTCTAGTGGTTAACCCCTCATGCTTGAATAAAACAATGGTTAATTGAAAGAAACGTTTAGTAAATTTAAGAAATTGCTTAAGAGCTTTTATTAATTCAAATAAAATTTGCATGAATCCAAAAAAAATTGTGTTGTTTCTGTAATTTTTTATTAAATGCGTAACAATTTTCTCAGTGAAAGTTGATATTGATTTTCATTTATAAATGAAGAGATTATAAACTGTAAACCAGATTCGCAAGACTTGTAACTTTTAAGTTACTTTGTAACTTTTAACGTTTACCTGACATATTTTTAAGATTCTTTTGTGATTCTTTTTTCTTCTTTTCTTTCTTTTGTTTGAAGCTTACAAGTTTATAATGAAATATTTGATTGTAAGTTTAAAGTAGCATCTTTTAGTGTGACTAATAAAAATAAATAAATATTTAGTCTAAAAAAAATTGTTATCCACTGTAAAGCATTTTTCCTTATGTGTATTAATGTACTTGTATTGCACTTGGTGCTGGTAGTTATTATACACTTTTAGATATGTAAGCAGATAGAAATATGGAGGCGTATTCCGGAAGTAGCTCATCACTTATTGAAACAGGCCGAGTATAATAGTTGCTATTTGTTTGCCTTTATCAATTTAGACGTGTGCGACTCGTTTAAAACAACTAGATATAATTGATCACGTTAAGGGTCTAATATATATCAAGAAATATACCAAAGAAGAATTATAAAAAACCACGATTCAAAAAGATACAAAGCCAAAAAAAAAATGCAATAGTTTCAAAAGTATAGTATCTAATATAAATATTGCTTTAAATTTTGTTAAATTAACTGTTTAGTATACTCTCTAAATTTGAATTAGTCAAAAACTACTAATGAAATAGTGAGAAGTATTAAATAATAATTAAAATTAAAATTAAAGAATTAAATTAGTAAGCATTTCTACTAATAATTACTAGAAAACTATTAATTTTCAGTCGAATCTATTAATTCAATTATTAAGGCTACTAATTTAATTAGTAACTGTTATTAATTCAATTATTAAGGCTACTAATTTAATTAGTAACTGTTACTAAATGAATTAGTAGAATTTGTCTAAAAATTATATTAATTATTAAAAGAAATGCTTACTAATTCAATTGGTGGAAGACTTCTTGCCATTTCACTAGTAGTTTTTCACTAATTCAAATTTTAGAATCTGCAAAAGTATATTTCAAAGTATTGAAGAAAAAAAAATGTCCAATATATGAAATAAAATATTATATTTAGGTAACAACCTTGACTAATTGTAAATAGTTTTCTCCTTACCATGATATTGAAATCGATTACAAAAAGGCCTTCAGAGGAACTTACCTGAAACAGAAAAAAATCAAGTAAGAAAAAGTAGCAAGATGTCAAGTGTAAAGACAATCAAAAGGAATATCTTTTTACTAAATGGAGACTCAAAAATGTTTTATTGATTTATTCATTGAGAATTATTATCGGAAAATTATCATATCGGAAAACATTTCCGATATGGTAATAAGAATTTTATTCATATAATTTTATTAATAATTTTATTATTTTATTCATTGAAAATTCTTATTACCTTATCAGAATTGTTTTCCGATTTGGTAGTAATAATTGAGAGAATAAATCAACAGCAAAAATACCAGTAAACTTTTGAAAAAATGCAAAATTCCGAAAATTTCCTAAACTAGAAAAACAATATTATCAAAAACATTAAAATTGAAAGGATATGAGAAATTTTTTAATGTGACGACCACAAGCATAACGACCATAGCATAGCCATTGGCTGAGCTATCAGCAATAATCCGTTACGAAATTAATTTCACAATTTTTGCAGTGTGAGAGGGATTATTTCACCATTAAATTATTCGTTCCAGCTTCCATTTACATATTTTTATTTTATATAGTGTAAATTTATGGTGCTGTCTAAGTGTCTATGTACAAAAAAAGGGTTCGTTGTTCTTCTATGACTAAAGAACACACCGACTGTACTGTTTTTTCCGACGAAACTCAAACCGAGCGTGAAATTGAAAAAGACGTCGGAAAGGCTCTGATTCGAGATGAATTGTTTCTTGGATCTTAAAATTGCTTATATCAAATTCAGAGATACTGATCAAGAAAAAGTCAAATATGTATATATTAATATCGTTTACAGTAGAGTTTTTAAAATTTACTCAATTTTTTTCATATTCAAGAGTCCTGAACAAAGTTCAGTATTTTGTCAGGTATATCGAAATTTTTTCCAAGTAGTCACTTGATTTGTGAAAGATTCCAACACGATTATGTCAAGTATGAAAACGAGTCATGAATCGACTTTGAAGCGACCCACGTTTTATTAATAATAATCACGATATCGTCATCTTTAAGTCAGTGGAAATAATTTAAATAGAAATTACGTACCTATTATCATCACCACCAAAAGCAGTTTCAAAAAACAAGTATAGGAGTCTCTTTTTATTTAAAAACAACCGTAAAAACTTTTTACCGATTAAAAGAATTTTTGAACAAAGTTATAATATTATGAGTATTTGAATTTTATAAGCTGACTAGTTTCTCTCTAAATCTGAATTAGTAGTTTTCTACTAATGAAATAGTGCCGAATCGTTTACCAATTGCTTTAGTAAGCAT
>JBAGKK010406665.1:0-18159 GCA_037177015.1 Euceroptres primus
TGCAGCCCGCGCATCAAAGTTCCATACATGACTGGAAGTTTTCCCATACCAGTGTATGGGATCCTCGACGTGTATGGAAAATTTACAAGTGAGAAACGGATAATTTCCATGCTTGTATGGGATATTCAAAAGTATGAGAAAAATGCCATTCTTTCGTATGGGAAAATTAAGATTATTTTTACAGTGCACTTTAAAAATCTTTATCATTTCCACGAGTTGACACAGTTATCTGTTCGTAAAACCTGGGTATTTTCTGCAACAGGGCACAGTAAAGGGGCTTGCAATGGTATTGGAGACATTGTCAAACATCTAGCCACTGCTCCTAACTTGAAAAAATCACAAACGCATGGGAAGAAGCGAAATGAGCCTTTATATCCTAATTGTTAGTTATCAAAATTGATTTAAAAATAATATGTGACGTGGAACGAAGAAACCGCCGAAAAATCGATTTTGAGGTGTTTATTGATTCTGAATTATAAAGATTTCCCCTGTCAAATAAAAAATCTCCATTGCTACACGATTAAAATTAAATTTTCTGAAGCTCAAAGTTGTACGAGTTCCCCTTTGCATTCCTTCGTCTTCCTTTCATTTTGATCCGCTTTTTCTCGTAAACTCATTTTCGGTCGTAAGGCTGGTTTCTTCGTTCCACGTCTCATATATGAACGTTCGAACAATTTAAAGGATAAATATAAAAAATAAATATCCTTTTAAATATCTTGTCTAACTTTTGCGAAAAACAAATATAGTTTAGCCTGCATGAAGCTTATATGAGTCCTTGGTTATATGAATAGCAAGTTAGCAAAAAAGATTGAGCAAAAAAAGGTGGAGTTTTTGACGAAATCGACTTTTAGTATTTTCAGAAAAATAGACGCCATTTTGTTAATTTGCAACTTTTTGTTAAGTTTACATCGAATCTCTGAAGAGGACCACAAACCTCGCCAGATTCAAGAAAGAAAACGTAAATATCTTAATTAGATCAAAAGTTATGAAGATTTAAACAAAAATTGTAGGCTTTTACAAAAAAAAACTTTGAAGGCTCAAATACTCAACAACTTCGTAAAAATTTTTTTCATGAAAACGGTAAAATACGTGTCTTCTAATTTCCTTTGAAAATCGACATATTTTATGGGTGACCGTGTCTGCGACCTGAAGTTGTACTGCCTGTCTGGTTTGAAATGGATTCAATCTGAGCATTTTTTAAACATATTTCTTCCTCATAAAGGAAACTTTATAACAATGAAAAATTTCAAAACACATTTTTTGACATTTCTCGACCTAATTCGACTCCAGGAATCCGGAAACGAATTAATAATTGCAAAATATATACATTAAAACTACTATAAAATTCTGGTAGATTTGAAAAAAAAATACTGAAAAAAACTCTGTCTAACCTTAAAAAAATCTAAACCTTAAAATTCCAGGTAGGAATTGCCAAGGCTGATGGCAGGCCAAACCTTGTGCGAGCCTTCTTTTGCTCAGGCTTGATGACATAAGCCTCGGTCAAGCTGGGTTCTGCACTGGAGAGTCGATTTAGGCCGCGTTTCGGGCATTGCCAGACCTAAATAAGCGCTGTTCTTGAGTGTCTCCGAACACATACAGTCAGGGCCGTACGAACCACTTTCAGTCAGCATAATATGAATTAACTGAATTATGTATGAATGTAAATTTTTTTACTATAAAGGATGAAAATTCTTAAATGATGATGAAAAATTAATAAAAAAAGAATTTTCAATTTATTTCAAAAAATAAATGTGAAAAATGCGTGGGAGCGTTCGAACTTATTTTTTAAAGTGATACTACATATTTAATTTTTATTGGTAGTAAAAAATATTTATAAAATTGTTTTGAATTTTGCTTTTCTAAAATCATCATTTTAATTACAACCAAAACATTTCCCTAAAATTAATTCTTTTGAGGCATCTGCTTTCACTTCTTTAATGATACCATATTTTTCTTGGAATGTTAAACGTTTTCTCTTCTTTTTCTCCGACATTTTTTTCAACAGTCAAGGCGAATCAATACTGCTCGCTCTGTTGCTACGATACTGCTTGTATATTTGCATACAACGAGCTTGACGCTCATTAGCTCCCTCTCTACCCTCGGACCCGCGCATCTACTGAATGCCGACTACCGAATTCTAGGAACGGCCTAAATCGAAGCGGCTTAAATTGACGCTCCAGTGTTTTGTAATGACAACCTTGAAACAAGTTTGTCATTAACAATAGAAACAAACTTGGTCGAAGCTTGTGTCATCAAGTCTGAGCAAAAGAAAGCTCGCACAAGGTTTGGCCCACCATCAGCCTTGGCAATTCCTATCTGGGAAGTGGGATCTTTTCCTGCGGAAGATTATTTTTTCCAGGTAAGACCGCGGCATGATTATATCTTGAATAGTCATGTAATCTGATTGTAGGTTATATGTAACTTCTTACGTACGGCATATCCACATAAGTCACAGGTGACTATTCTTTCAGTCTCTAATTCATCATATATATGACTTGGTTTTCAGTAAGAAATTTTGCATGACTATCTCAAGTCATGAACTTGTATTAACATGATAATCATGTCATAATTATGTAAGAGTATATCAGCCATAGAGTTGGTACAATTGGGTTTGTGCCAGTGGTACTAACTTTATAATGTAAAAAATAACAAGATCCTTACATGATTATCATGTAATATCAGAAAAATGATTATCATGTTACTGGATACTTACCGTGTAGAAATTGCCCGATTTGTCCTTGACAATAATCGGGCGCCGCCCAGGCACTGTTCGAGAAGTTTTCCCCTTATAGTTCCAACGTGAACTGATTGGGATGCGATCGGGATCCTGACTTAGAAAATCCAGAAAATTAATGAATTGAAAGTTTAAAATTTGACAATATGGATTTCCATCAAGTTTTGAAGGTTTAAAAAGTATTTTTGCGTATTTATTAAAAATACGTGATGTTGTCGTGAAAATACGGCAGGTTGACGTGATATATACAAATATATCTAAGGCATTTGATTGTATCGATCATGATAAAATCTTACTCAAACTACAAGAATTAGGTTTACCGGATAAAATCTTGAATCTGATGTACTCTTATTTGAGAGATCGTAAAGCGATGGTTCGTTATAATGGTTATTCCTCATTCAACTTCACACCCACCTCTGAGGTTCCTCAAGGCTCGAACCTTGGTCCGCTTCTCTTTATAGTTGTTATAAACGATGCGGATAGTGTAATTAAACATTTACGTCTTTTCTATGCAGATGATGCAAAATTGTACATATCTGTGGACAGTTTGCATGATTGTCATGAGCTACAAATTGATATTGATAATTTTGTCACCTGGTGCGTCAGTAATAACTTAGACATCAATCCAACTAAATGTAAAGTCATATATATTTCCAGAAAAACAGAATCAATTGAATTCGATTGTACAATAAATTGCATTCGTATTGTACGAGTTAAAACGGTATGTGATCTGGGCATTTATATGAGCGCTTCACTCAAAGTAAATGTTCACATTGATAATATGGTTCGTGAAGCTAATCGATCGCTGAGGTTCTTGTTTAGGATATGCTTTAAGTTTAAGAAAGAAGCCACCATGAGAACCATATTTAATACACTTGTGAGGCCGACGCTGGAGTATGGAATGGTTATTTGGAACCCTAATGCTAAGTATCTTTCAGAAGCTATTGATAAATGTCAAAAAAGATTCTTAAAATTTCTTAACTTTAAGACAAAAGGTGAATTCATCCCTCCTGGATATGATTATCATCTGCTCTGTCATAGATTCAATGAATGGTCCTTAGAAAACAGACGTAAAGTCGCAATGATTTTATTCATATTTAAAATTTTCAATGGACAAATTGACAGTAGCTATTTATTATCTGAGATTCTAGTTGCAGTATATCAGTATAATGCTAGGGAGAAATCCCAATTCTACTTCTCTACTTCAACTACGGCTGTAAATGCACCGATTTTCAAATTCTGCGGAGTTTTTAATGAATTATGTACAGATAATGATGAGTTTCCCTTGATCTATTCAACCAATCTTTACAATTATTCGTATCTGAGGTCTGTAATATGTTGGCTCTGGAAAGCTAGTTAGGTCACAATCATTTCAATTTCACGTATGATATCGTACAGCTTTTATAACTATTTCAATATGAGCTTGATCAGTTTAGACAATAATTAACTACACATTCCATTGCGTTCGCCACATAGTTACTTATATGCTTATTTGAATTGGTCTTCGGACTGTTGGATTTATTTTTGGAAACAAATGAAATGAAATAAAAATATTGTAACAAATAGTTTCCCTAATAGCATTCGTAAAAACTTTCTCATCATTAATTCGACAAACTTTCTATAAAGTTAAATTTTAAATTTTTTCGATCTTATAAAAAAATTACAAACTCTAAACTATAAAACCATTTGAAAAATGTAACAGAGATATTGATCAGGATATTAAATAAACTATCAAGAAAAAATAATTTTTAATGAAAATTGTACGAATATACTTTTTATTAATTGAATTTAAAATTTGTATCCACCTTTATAAAAAAAATTCTAATCGCAAAAGCACTGATAAATTTGAAAAAAGAATAATTTAACACAATCTTAACGCAATATGGTTGAAAAACGAATGACGGTTGAATAATTTTTTAGGAAAGGAATCCGAGACAAGACATCATTCACTTTTTAAGGACGATTAAATTTCCTATGTTCATAATCTGTTTCAGCACATTGGTAAGGCAGCACATTGCAGTTTTGGAGGACCTCGGTTCAATTCCCGCCAACTTCAATTTCTTCTAACACTATGTTTTTTTGTTTCAACCTATAATTTACTTTAATAATGACGAAAACTGTAATATAGGTAATAAAGACGATGAATTTACAAGTAGTTTATTTTTTTTCGCTTGATCGGGAACTGTCCAGGAAGCTCGGCCGGGGCCCGGAAGAATATGCGTGACGAGTTCGGATGGAGTCCGGGGGGTTTTCCCCGTCAGGGTCCGGATATTATTGGGGAAAATTATCTAGGAACTAGCCGGATTCTCAATAAGTTTTCTACACGGTTTATAAGATGCATTTATAAGATTATGTAATTCTCACTTTTCACCCATTACACTTCAATCATATCAGGAACATGTTAGACTTAATTTTTATATAATTTGAGATTTGTTGACAGCACGTAAAAATTTTAAGTTAAAAGAAATACCTGACGTTTAATTCGTTTTAATCGCCAAAGACAAACTAGACAACTAGATCATTTTCTTATCATTTTTTACTTTAAAAAACTCGTTAGTGAAATATTGCTAGATGATTTAATTGATATATAAGTGAATAATACATTATAAACACCTAAAATGTGCATCTACCAACAAGAGGTGTATAAGCATATTCACTATAGGGTCACCTCATAATGGCCAATAGACGTTTCGCACAAACGCGAGTTTTGTGATACGATTTGTTATACAGGAGCAGAAGCCTAATACTAATTCAACATGATATGGTACACTTTGGCATACAGGCTAAAGGACTTGTGAAATCATTTGTCCTCTCTTTTTTTATCGCATTAGTTACGCACGCGTTACCGCCGGTGGGTGCACCCCAGCTATCGGCGCACAACTGTTAGATTTATTAAATCAGGATTATCTAAGACCGTTACATTGTCCTCTAAAGCCGCGTATAAAACCGCAGCTATAACTGCGTAGATCGTACAAAGTCCCTTTTAGCGCACCCATCCGCCTTCCATGGATAGGGCGAAATATTGCTAATGCACAGTTTTGAAAGCGCGAAAATCCTCGTTCCAATAAGCGCTCGATCTTGTTGATAGCTGTAAGAATTTATTATAAAGCGAATCAAAGATCTGGACCGCAGTTCATTTTCTCTTGCGTGTCTATACTGAAAGAAATGATTCAAGGTAGGCATTCTTAGCACTTACGAAATGGGAAGTAAAAAAATTCAATGTTTATGTGTTACTCTTAAATTAAATGTGTAATTTAATTAATTATTTGTCTCCGTGAGCCGTATGGTGAATACAGTGATACAGTGAATATCAGTGATACCGTATGGTGAATCTAACCAGAAATATGTGTGTACCGACTAATAATTTCTTTCAGTGTAATAGAAACTAATTCTAGGCTCATAAAATTAAGTGTGTTAATTCAAAAATTAAAAATTGAGTAAAACGGTTTATGCAACGAATTTGAATCAAACAAACATTTTTTGACCTAACTATGTACTTCTATTACATTTAACACTATGAAGCTTTTATTGAAAATGTACGCGTTACGCTGAAACTGCATATACGCGAACTGTCCTTATACAAAGAAAGCTTAAATTAATGATAGGTATAATGAAAATGGTGACAGAAACGGACATCACTATATCATTTTTTATGCATTCTTTACACGGAAAAAAGTCTAGCTGTAACAGCGAGGTTTTCCTTTATAATACCTAGACACTTCGTTGAAAACGAACGAGTGAATTTAGGAATGTCGCCGTAACCGCCAAAGTATATAATCGTACCAATTTTTCGGTTTAGGCAACATGATATAATCGATTTCACATTATGCATAGCTTGAACAGAGGTGTTAAAATTAATTCATTCCCTGGTAGCACTGACAGCGTGCTGACTTTTGTAATCTCGCCAGTTTCAAGGGAAAAAAAATGGCTCAAACTGTAAGTACTGGAGATGAACTTGTAAAGAGATATCTAAGAAAGATGACCAGCTTATAAATTTTCCACTGTTCTTTAAGCATAATTAAAATTTTACATAATCTCACCGTACAAATTCTTTAAATCCAATATTTTCAGTGGCTCGTTCGCTTAGTTAAATTTTTTTTCCCATTCAGCTTCAAAAACTGTAAGCACTGAAATTGTAAGTGATCCTTTTTCGCAGATATCTTGCTAATTGGTAGAAGTTATTGTATATTTCAATATATCAGATTTTTTATAAAACACGTTACATATAAATTTTTTATGAAATATGCGGATTTAGAACAGAATTTTACAATCTGGATTTTATTTATTTCCAATTAATTAAATCAAACAGGGACTCTATTGGGGCCATTTTTTCTAGTCAGTTTGTAGAAGGGAAATTTCACTGTAAACCTACCAGAAAGTATAGTAGGGCCCAGATCAAAAAAGCCTTACGAATCCGATGAGAATCCTACTAATTTTCCCAACTAGAGCTGGATGGGAAATAGAGAAAATTCGTCGGAGTCCCACTAGAACCCTTTCGAAATTTCTACACGGGAAGTTACTTATTTGAAATATATTACAGATCATACCGGCTTATACTAAAAACGTCTAAAAACAGGTTTTAGGAAAAATTTTTGTTGGTTGGGATCTTATTCAGTGCAAATGAATAGCGACTTGTATTATGTTTCAAAAGGAACTGATTTTTAAAATTCGGACAAAATTTTTTACTTTTTACAAAGTTATATTCACGTATATTTTTTCTGGCCATAAATGTTTTTGCGTCACTCAATGCTCGATGAACTGTTAAAAAGTGTTGAGAGCGATTTTAACTCTCAAAGTTTTCCAGATCGTTTACCACGATTTTTATTCAAACTGCCGGGTTTCATCGATAACCCGATAAATTTTCGAGCTTCAGTACACTTTCAAGTATGTTTAGACGAGACGGAAATTTAAAACATGAGCAGTTTGGAAGACGAAATAAAATATTTTTTTACGTTCTAAATTGTCTAACTTACAGAAAAATTAGGTATAAAATCCTAATTTTATGATGTTTTTTAAAGACTTAAGTTTTAAATTGAACTACCTATTTAAAAATCCCTTCTTATTTCTAGAAGTATGGAGGACTAGGGTATACATTTATATTTTTTTGAAAGTGTTATAACGAAAAATAAAATTCTATTCCTACTTAATAAGTCTTTTTTTTAACTGTACCCGAGTCGAAATTTGCCCTACTTTGAATCTGTAACTCCTACCTTAGGTAGGCGCTGGGAGCAGTAAAGTAGGTTCTAAATAAATAAGCAGCTATTTCAATTCAATTTAGACCCTACTTTGACGTTAAAAATGTCCGAAATCTGCCGTTTTTCCACGTTTAGCGTCAAAGTAGGGTCTTCATTTTAACCTACATTGGTGCTCCAGACCCTACCCTACATTAGTGCTTCAGGCCCTACACGGAAAGAAATTTTGTTGCAGAATACGTTAAAACTTATATTGCCATTTAGAAAATGTTTAGTAAATCTTTTACAATTTAGGAAAATCAGGTCTTTATATTAAATTTCGGAATAAAGCGTTTTGATATTTGCTAAAGACTATACTAAAAATTGTGAGTCATTCGAAAAGAAATGTCAGATAATTCGGAAGCTGTCGTCTAATTCCGTCACAGTAGCCAACCAATGATAGTCAATGGGAGATACACATTATTGTAACACAAATAAATACAGTAAATAATACACACGCTCGCTAAATATACCTATATGTATACATTTTGGGTAAACATTAACATAAACCTTACTTATCGCATCGCGCGCAAGAGTAACGCTGAGAATAAGGATTTGAAACTTCCTTATATACTAACTAGTGAAATGCTTCACCGTCATTGAGATTGCGTTATTTTGCTTTAACTCGCAACCGAATAATTCTATTTTTGTGGGGAAAAGTGCAATAAATCATTTTACCAAGGCCAAAGTTGATAATACTTTTCATACTAAAATTTCTACACAAATTTTTAAAATTTCAAAATGAATTTTATTAGAAGGAGAAAGAATACGCATTAGAAATTAGATAGAAGTAAATAGAAGTAGAAAGTTCTTCGCTGATTGACTGACGGCGGATCACTCGGCTACGTGGTACGGTCGGCTCTTCGGCTAACTTCGGGAGCATCCGGAGCTAATCGGATTTTTTCATATAGTGATTTGTAATTTTTACAACTGAAGCTCACGATTTCTGTTACCATCTATCATTAAAAATAACAACTAACTACTAATCTCTGTAGTTACATTTATATTATTTGATAATATAAATAACAATTTTTATGATTGTGCCTTTAATGTATTATATATCAATCTTTCTTATTGAATTTACCAATACTTGTTCCCTCGAGATATTAAGTTTTCATATTTTCAGTGTCAACTTTCGTAAGTGCGCTAACAATAATTTATATATTTACTCAGTTTCCCTATATCGTAAAAGATTATACTAAATTGTAATATCAGTTTAACAAATTCTGTAATAAAATTTCTTTCTGTGTACATTTGTGCTCCAGGCCCTTCACTTACTAATAATAATGATGATAATAATAATAATAATAATAATAATAAGGCTTCTAAAGGCCAACCGCATCTCCAAGTGGTAGGAGCCGGGAAACGCTGGGGGACCACCACCCAGTAGGCAGTCACAGATCTGGCAAACCTATCAAGAATAGAGAGTATAAGAAATAATAATAATAATAATAATAATGACGCATTAATATGCACTATTAATAAATGACAAAGAACTTGAATAAAATGAATTTTCTGTTATCTAGGTAAACCTAAAATAATACGCTATTTCTTTAGTGAAACTCATTGCACGAGTCTTAAGAGCATCCCTCAATATGGGGGGTTGACGAACATATAAATGCCAGTTATTCAGATGAATTGTTTGGTCTAAGTTTCTTACCACATAATCTAAAGGCAATTTTGCTATGTTGAGTAGAGCCCTTTTGCGGAAAGCTTTGGTTGTTTGTTTAAAAAAGCTCAAAATTTCGTGCCCCTGTCATGCGGCAACCGCCATGTCTAATAGGGTGTCTAGTAGGGAGTCTAATAGGACTAAACGTTTTGTACATTTGAGCCCGGTCGGAGAAATTCATTTTTTGGGGTGGGTACACTTCAGAGATAATGCCCTATAGATGGAAGAAAATTAACGTACTGAAGTTTTTAGGTATTCTAAGAACAAAAGTCGAAAGGACAGGCTTTACAAAAATTGTATTAAAATTTCAGAAATCACAATATCTTGAATGATTGTATTGTTTAATAGAATTTAAAAATAGTTTTTAACTATGCAGTTGCATAGAGTTGAACAAATATTCTCTAAAATTTTACAATATCCCGTAAAAAAAGTAAACTAGTTAATAAACGGACCTACTTTTTATTAAAAATATTTGCTGACATATTATTTTCTAATAATTCTTTGTACCTAATATTTTTTTTAACAAAAGTGCATGTATATGGCATTGTCTATTATTAATAAAAAATGTAGTAACAAGTACTTTTTGGTTCATTATTAATTGTTTTGTTATATTAAAGAAAAAAGGTTGTATAGCGTTTGAATTTGAAGACCGTAGGTTTAAAATATTTAAAGTAGGGTCAGCATCAAAGTTGAGGTTAAACAGCGTCACAGTAGGGTCTTGAGTTAGATAAATTTAGGGTCTAAAGATTCAAAGTAGGTCAGCATTAAGGGAGAGAGATTTTACAACGTCAAAGTAGGTTCTAGAATTGGAAGACTAGAATTGGTTCTAAAGATTCAAGGTAGGGCCTGTAAATTGAAATCAAGTTAAAGGAGCCTCTAATATTTCATTCATCGGAGTAAAAACTCTAAAGTAGGGGCTCTAGGTTTAAATAGCGTCAAAGCAGGTTCTAATAAGGAGCTGCAGGTTCAAAGTAGGGTCTAAATTTCGACTAAGGTAACTATCCTTTTATAACGCAACATGAAAAAATGATTGCTCTGCAGAAAAAAGCTTGCCATCAAATGATACTCGATACCTCGGATGCAGTAAGTGATGCCAACCGAAAGAATGACGGAGAATAGTTGGCTGCTGGCGATAATGCTCTCCTCTGTATTCTGTTCTCGTACTGCCTCGCCATATCGATATGTTTCCACTATTCCTCTCCACCTTCACTTGAAGATCAAATGGCTTCACCGATTCGTGTTATCCCCAATATTCTATTTTTATTCTGGAATCAAATTTCTCAGGAGCAAATTTTATTGCATTTCATCCCCTTCCCTCCTGCCCACGCTATTTTGCTCCTCTCACATCACCTCTCACCGAATAGAAACTTCGGAACGTCTTTTCATAGTTCGCTTTAAAAAGTTTAAAATCAACGTTGTGCCCTTCCGTTACCCTTACATGGAAGATAACATTTGTGAAACCACAGTGGGAAAGTTAGATTACTCGGAGAATTTGCAGTTCTTATATCAGGATGTCTAATTCCAAGTCAGTTTAATGAATGTGCTTTCAAAATTTTCATAACAACTTCGAAAATTTCTGTGACATTTTATTGGCAGTGTATTTCATCTGATCGTTGATTGTAAATTTGGATTAAGCGTGGTTCCTGGAAGCGAGAATTTTCAATTTACATTTTCATTTGCATGCAAGAGGTCGAGGTCCGGAATCAGTAAGTGTGCGTTGGGCTTCGATATGGTATAATAGAAATTTGATCGTTATCTGTGCTTCGAACAGACTTCATTAAATATCGACTGTTCCATGTAATATGGGTCCAAGTTCGCGTGACGCCGTGCAAGGAACCAGTAAACTCGCTTGACTTGCGCTAGAGACGCTGATACTTGTAGTGGGAGTAAATCCGTGTTTTCTGGTTTCTTACGCGGCTTCACCCGAACATTATTAGTATTATTAGTATTCTCAGGTCCAGAAGGGACCTGTTCGCAAAACCCAAATACCAACTAAGTCAAGTACAGCGGTCAGTCAGCAGTAAAAACAACTTTCTTAAGGACAAAGGATAATACTCGACATTCGCGACGAGCTCAAAACACGTTGAAATTAATTTAATGTCAAGTTTAATAAAAATAAAAAATGTAACTTTCTATGTCGTAAATGATCTTCCGTTCCAGAAAAACAGCTTTTTGGGTTGCAGCTAGCACCCACTTAACTCCCAGATCTTCCAGGTGACTCTGGCACTTCGCGCGGACGCGGATGTTCCCCGTGGCCAAAATGACGACAGGATGAATGGTAAATTTTACAGCTTACAAATCCTCGTAATTTCTTGCCTCAGCTCGCTATATTTTTATTTATTTATTTTATTTATTTATTTTCTCCTTCTTATTTTCATTACCATTTCCCTTGTAAAGTGAGACGATGATCGTCTTTCTCCAATCATTTGGAATCACACCATTTTCAGCACATACATTCAATAGCTCGCTCAACAACTCATACAAAAATTCGTCAACGTTCTTAAGCATTTCTGCCGTGATTCCATCTACACCCACGGCCTTGCCATTTTTTAATTTTTTTATAATATGTTTAAAACCCAATTCAATAATTCTTATTTCGTCGCTTTCATCCGGAGCTACTACTTGTTCTGTGTCTTCGTTGTTCTATGCTTCGAATTCACACCGGTACATAGTTCCTTGAAGTAATCGCTCATACAGCTTTTCACCTTGTCCACATACCATACCATTTCACCATCAGTATTTTTAATTCCAATTAGCTCAGTATTTCCTCCTTTCCTAGTCTTCTTAATCCATTTCCAAAATAGTTTCTTGTTACTTTCGAAGTTATTTTATATATTCATATCTTCCTCTTTTTTAATTTTGTCTTTGCTTTCTTTAATTACTTTCCTCGCTTTTCTATTCTTATCTTTAAAATCGTTTTCTAGTTTAGTCCTACATATCTTCTTTGGAGAGACCTTTAAAATTCAACTTTCTTAAATACGCTTCCTTTTTCTCGTTGACAGCTATATGGACTTCATCGTTCCACCTGGCATCTCCAGTTATCCAGCCTGGAACCGCAGTTCCTCACACTTCAGTTGCATTCTTGAAAACGATATCTCTTAAAATTATCCATCCGCTCTCAACGATTTTTTGTCTAATTCATTCCGCCACTCTGCTCCTTATTGATCTAAATATTCCTTCAGCTTTTTACGATATTCAATTTGCACCTCTGCTTTCTGTAAATTCTCAACTTTAACACGTCGATATGAAATTATCTTTTTTCTTTTTGAAAATCTCAATCAAGTAGTTCAATTATGGAAATAATGAATAAGAAATATGAGCACAAAAAAATTATGTTTCTAAAAGATGTGTACTTGAAAATAATCAAGGTTTGCGGTAGTGAATAGTCGCCAGGTAAAACCGCGAACACCTTTTCTCGAATGAACGGAACGCCGCGCCGTTTATTGAACCTGTGTTGTATATCTGACATCTCAGTCAATATTCTTCACCGACTTGCACCAAACCGACTGGAATAAATAAATAACCTCTATAAAATAGTTTAAAATAATTCAGAAACATGAAGAATGTATGATTTTCATTAACTGAACAGACGTCTGACCGCCAAATCTTATTATAGGATCTCTGGACAAGTCTATGCTACACGCCTCTGTGTCCAACTTCGTACCGACCGCCCGTAATGAGACTTTTCATATGGAATTCTAAATACTACATTTGATGAAACATCTTATACCATGACAATTTCAGGTCATCTTTGATGAACATTTAGATGCTTGATTCTTAACTCAAATTCTTCCCACATGGCGGTGATCCTCTGAAGGAGACATCCGATAACATAAGATTTTGCCAGACAGAAAAATGGCGAAAATGTACGCGTCGAAAGGGTTACTTCTGCCTTATTTTCCCCAAACTGATCAAAAAATGGTCAGATTGATTTGTGATACCAGTTTGTTTTATATGCACAATTTTTTTGTGTACATTTTTGAGTACTATGTGTTTGAAAGTGATCATGTAAAGTCGATAAATGTCTTATAGCCACTTAAATCTTCATTTTTGTTTGTTCAAAAACCTTTTCGTTGAATAATTCATCCGTATTTATATTATGATTGTAAAAAATCCCAACGTAACCTCAAAGCGCGTCCGTCGACCACCACAAGGTTATAGCAACGGTTGCTAAGGCGTTGTTTTCAATACATTCAAAATTGCAAGGGTTAAATTTACGTTTACTGTAAAAATGCTTTCAAAAGTATTCATATTTTGGTATTCATTATTTCATAATAGGGTCCAAATTTCTCAGGAATATCAGAAGTTGGTTGAGGGTCTTTGGATTTTTATGCGAATTGGCGAAACTTTAGTGTTAGGTGAGGGAAGTTTCTGTGCCAAATGGTTTTCAAAAATTTTCCAAATTCTGGGAGCTAAATTTTAAGGATCGACTTTTTTCAAAACGCAATATCTACAAGATCGTTCGACCGATTTTGTTGATTTTCAAAACTCCGGGAGCTAAATTTTAAGGATCGACTTTTTTCAAAACGCAATATCTCCAAGATCGTTCGACCGATCTTGTTGATTTTTTAGGAATAACATAGAATATATGAATGTTTGAAACGAAATAAAAATTTTAAAAAATTTTCAAAAATTTGACCAAAAAAGACTCAAAAAAGTTTTGAAGTCAATTTTTCGGTTAGACGCACCTCTATGTCTGTAGATTTTTTTTCTTGTTAGCACGATAACTTTCGAAAGAAATGACGGATTGGATTCGCCTTTGGTATACTCTTTAACTGTCCTAAAATGAAGGTCAAGTTCGTTAGTTAGCCATTTTGAATAAAAATTCAAAAAATCACAGCATTTTGAAAATTTTTGAGACCACTTTTTTTTGCAATTTACAAATTCTATGAACGGATGTTCATAGTGCCCAGAAAGAAGAACAATTTATCTTAATGACATTTTTCAATAAAATAAAAATTATCAGACTTATAGCATTTTTAAAATTCAAAAAATCAAAAGGAAATGAAGATTTTAAGCCAAACAGCGCAGAATATGAAAAAAGTCAAGAAAAGAAAAACATTTCTTTTTGAAAGCTCTACAATATTAGGATCACAACTTTATGAATTTAAAAAAAATTGAAAATTCAAATTTTCCCACCAAAAAGCGTGCAATATGAAAAAATATTCCACGGAAAAATTATTGGTCTTAAATAGATCTACAAATCTTCTGTTGACCATTCTTTGATAGGATCAGCAGTTTTCGTTTTAATCTTAAAAATTTTGTTAAAAAATTAAAAAATTCAATTTTCCCGCCAAAAAACATGAGAAATTCTTACAAAAAAAAAAATGATTGGCCTTAAAAACCAATTTTGGCCTTAAAGGAATTTTAAGGCCAAAAACCAATTTTCGATTAACCGTTTTCTGGCTAGATAAATAATTTTCATTTTAATTGTGAAAAATACTGTTAAAAAATTTTAAAAAAAGTTTTCTTCATCAAAGACTTTCGAAAAAAATATTGAATTGTATTGTGCTTTAGCACAATAGAAAGGAAGAGTTCGTTAGCCAGCCATTTTTGATGAACGATTTTAGTTTCATGCATCAAAAAACGCTTTTCGAAAATTAAATAAACCATTTAAAATTTCTCCTCTCAAAATCGGTGAAATCCTTGAAAATTTTTGAAATTTAGTAAAATCTTTTAAAATCTGTAAATATTTTTTTGAAATTCATTGACATCGTTTAAAATCCTTGGAAGTTGTTCATATTCATTAAAATCTGTCGGAATCTTTAGAAATCCCTTAAAATTCCTTGGAATCTATCCAAATATCATGAAATCCTTTACAATGTTTAAAAACGCTCTGAAATCCTCTAGAGATCGGTGAAATCCTCTACTATCCAGGAAATCTTTTGAAATACGTAAAAGACATTTCAAATCCTTCAAAGTCCATGGAAATCTTTCAGAATTCTTTAAAATATGTTACACTTGTTACATTCTAAAAATTAATTCTTAGAAATCGCTAAAAATCCGGTGAAATCTGATCAAGTTTTAAGCAATCCCTTAACATTTTCTAAAATCCTTTACAATTCTTGTTTTTCGATTATTTTTAGTGACAATTTTCGGTTGAACCAAAACCGTTGGTTATAACACGCTGCTTAATAAATTAACATTTCTCCTTGGAATTTCAAAATGTGTGTGAAAGCGCAAATCATCGGGATAATTCGGGCTGGGCTCGATCTAAAGGATGGAGTAATGTAGCTTCATTTTCCAGATTTTTAATCAATCTTACTGTGTCTGGGTCTGGTTTAGCTTTTTATGTCAAAGGGCTAGATCAAATAATTTCTGCACGAGTGTGTACCTGAGCAAATGCTCGCTTGGAAAACGTCTGCAAAATTTTGCTTTTTTTTGAGATTTTTGGAAAAAAATAAATCACTGTGATTACGTGATTCATTAGGCAATTTTAGAAATCTATGCAAAAGAGCAAGCGCGAACCGCGAGAATCGTGATGAGAATGTGTTCCTTAAGGTCGATAGAACCTTAAGTAAGTTAATTGCCATCTGAACTTGAAATCAAAAACCAAGTTAACAATCTCTTTAAAAGTCCTGAGCGCTTTGAGAAAATTAAACATGATTTAATTTCTAAAGAATGAATAAAATGAGTCGCAAGCATAATCGCGAGCCCTAGGAGCGCTCAAACTTATTTGAATAAGAGAGAAATTCAAGTATCATGCTGCAATTGCGAAAAATAATAAAGAATATATTGAAGCATCAATTTCGGGTAAAAGTAAATCATGAGGAATAAACTTGATTCTGCGCAAAGAACGACGAATATTCCGCGAGCCTGGAAGCGCGCTCAAACTAGCGAGCGAGGCGACCTTCGCGAGCCATAAGGACCTCGCGCGCAGCGCGAGGTTAAAAGGTAACGGAGCGCGACGTTCAATAATATCGGAGCGCGTAGCGCGACGATTAATAATATCGAAGCGAGTAGCGCAACGATTAATAGCATCGGAGCGCGAAGCGCGACGAGTATTTTGGTTAGAGCGCGAAGCACGACGGTCACTTCGCCAGCTCTAGGCGCGCTCAAACTTGCGAGCGAATCGAGCCACGTGCGAAGCTCGCGATGAGAATGTGCCCGCGCCCTCGAAGAGGGCCGGGCAGATTTTTTGTGTAGGTATGTATAGAGAAAATGAGAATGGTATTGATTTTCAAGAGTGAAGTGTCAAAAATTAATTTCTGTCAAAAGAAAAACGTAGGGCATGTACTTTCTTTAAATATGCATCGAGTTCATTTAATTCGGAAGTCATATAGAATTGAACATTATGGAGTCAAGTGCATGTGGGCTAGATTCGTGGGGGGCAAGAGATGTGCAGGAGGTGAATGAAGGGAACACCGTCTGCTGCTGTGATTTATCACCTTCTGCCCGGCCAAGCCATTGCCGTTCGTACATATACCACCATGATGATACATGAGAGGGTAAAAGGCAAGGGGGAACGCGGGTATAGGAGGCCCGCGCTCGTACTAATTGACGTCATCGATATTGGTATCCGTCGACGAGCAGATTACCCCGCCGTAAACAACTACGCCCCTCGCGGTGGCAGCTCTGCATTCTGTCCCCTGTCCCGAGTAGGGAACCACCATGGCACTTTATTAAGAGGGGTTGGGGCTGCTGGCTTTGTTAGGAACGGCTTCCGGGGCTACATGAAACGGGTGACATTTCCGAATCAAAAGCACTTAATAAATCTTTTTATCTTGTTTAGACTGAAAAAACGAATTTTTGCTTGGAAATATTCAGCACTATCATTTATTTGAATCAAAGAAATATTCTTTTGTACCAAGAGAATATTTCCTTGATTCAAATAAACGGTAATGCTGAATATGTTCAAGCACATATTTCTTCAATTCAAAGACATATTTTGGTTCTATCGAAAGAACGCAATTATTCAAGCGAATAAATGTTGCAATATGAGAAAGAGGATAGGGGGTGGTAATTTCAAAGCTCATATCCTACATAAGCTACAGGTGTATCGCTGTCCATTCTTCATAATAGGGAGGTGCCTCGCAACTTTCCGTTTACCGAACTGACCAGTAAAGTCAGCTATTTTTTTTATTCCTTTACTTTTTTACATTCCCATTATCATATGAAAAGGTATTAGATTTGTTTAAAATTTGACCCCCCCTCCCCGTTTTTGTCAAATGTCGACTTTTTGTGACCCCCTGAACTCAAAAAAGTGGTTTTTGTGAATGTGTCTGTCTGTCTGTATGTCTGTCTGTAGATTTTTTTCTTGTTAGCACGATAACTTTCGAAAGAATTGACTGATTAGATTGGCCTTTGGTATACTCTTTTAGTGTCCTAAAATAAAGGTCAAGTTCATTAGTTAGCCATTTTGAATGAAAATTCTAAAAATCACAGCATTTTGAAAATTTTGGAGACCACTTTTTTTTGAAATTTCCAAATTCTATGAACAGATATTCATAGTACCTAGAAAGAAGAACAATTTATCTTAATGACATTTTTCAATAAAATGAAAATTATCAGACTTATAGCATTTT
>JBAGKK010406767.1:0-18158 GCA_037177015.1 Euceroptres primus
TGAAAGAGACAAATAGATCTGTCTGTCTCTTTCACTCTCATGAGTTTCTGCTTTACGCCGCCGTTTTCTGCCCACATAAGACGGCCCCTTCAGAATGACGGAGTAACTCCGTGTCAGAATACGATTTTACGTATTATACGTAAGAACCGTAATAAACGTAAAAAATGGCGGACTTGAAAGGTGGATGAGGGAAAAGAGCATTATCACTTATTCCGGAATGCATTAAGTGCGGGATTAAGTGAATTATATTTTATAAAGTTTTAAAAATGAATGGTGAATGAGTTGTCTCTTCCTATTTATTCTACTACAACGCATCTTTTTCTTAAAAAAAGGTTTTTCTTAACCTGTTTAGCTTATAAAATAATAGTTCTATTCGTTAAAACATTCGAAGCTTAGGAATCATGAACTTACCTATGATTCCTTAACCTCTCTTCAGCCGTATTTGACAACACTCGATTGCACCAGGGGCAAAAAGCAAAATTTTTGCCATTTTCCCTCTTTAAAATAAAATTTAACTCCTTCCAAAAGGAATTTCTGGGCCTGCTACCTCTAATCATTTTTTTATAAATTAAGAAGCTGTCAAGCAAGTCAGTGTCTTCGGTGTATTAAAGAATTAGGTTATGTTTATTTTCTATATAAGCGCTCGCCATCTTGAAAACGTGAATTACATGTAAAAAACTAGGGACTAAATTACGTACATAATTTACATGTAAAAATCAACGTAAATTACCTAAGGTTTATTACGTACGCAACCCTGTCTGCGAGTGACTGACAACTGAAAGAGAATTACGGAAATTCAAACAAGAAAACAGAATTTTATGTACGGGTCGATAACGTAGCATGGAAATTTAACGACGTGACGAATTTTTCACAATTGATAAAAATTTATACTTATCCATATATTTAGATTTACTTACAAAATTAACAACAACCCTCAGTCGGTAAAATAGGAACCTTTAAGAAAATATGTAGAAATTTCGTATTTTAATTAATCAATTCAATTTATTACTATTTCGATAAGCTGAATAATTGGAACGAAATATCACCCGAGCCATTAATTTACAACAGATCGAATTTAATTTTTACAACAAGATTAAATTTTTCATTTAATACAAATGGTTGGTGCGCTTGATTATCGATTTAGCAGACATAAGCGACAACTTCAGTCGCCTATCATGTTTTTTGTCGTCTGTTCAGTGTTCACGGCGATCACAGACCGCGTTTATCTTTCGTTGGTTTCAGATTAAAAAATAATATAGCTGACAAGACATTTTTTACCTATTCCCCTGTGTTTATCAATCCTTGAAAAAAAAAATCAAGACTTTCGGTGAAGTTTCCAATTCAGTTCAAAATGGTCTTGACCAAAGAATATCGGATTTGTATGCCTCTTACAGTGGAAGAGGTATTTATTATCTACAATGCTTTTTAATACCATTTTTTGCAATTAATATTTATTAAAAAACCACATAAAACTGTCCATAATTTTATCACACTTTTCGATAGTAAATAAGAGTTCAACTTTTATTGACAAATTTTCTTGATGTTTTTACGATTTTTACGTTTGTTATTATTTTCTGTTACGGAATGGCTAAACTTACGCTAACGTGAAGCGACTTCATAAAAAACTATACCTACGTGAAAAACTTTATTAGAAATATGTATTACAAACGGAAAAATTAAAATTCGAATTTTCTAATATTTTTTATAACCTTTTAATAGTACATGTCCCAACTCGGCTTAAAAATCCGTATCGGCTTAAAAATTTGAAGTTTATATATGTTTAAAAAGACTTCAAATTTGAACAATTTTAAAAGACTTCAGTTTTAACAAATTTTGACTAAAAGTTTTCATAAAATTTTTAACTGTTAACTAATGGTTTCAAATTTTCAACCGTTTTAATTTGGTTTTTCCAAAAACTTGAAGTGTTTAGCAAAATATAACATTTCCGTTAAAAAATCTTTTACAACGTTAAAATTTTCAAACAAAAAATATAATTCAAAATTATACAATTAAAAAGCAGTATAAGCCACCCAAATTGAACACTTTATTTTAAGGGCCTCAAAAAACACTTTTACTACTACAAATTCAAAACTAAAAACATACAAGCTTGAGCGATTCAAATTAAAAATAATTATTAATTCCTGAATTTTTAACGTGTCGTTAATTTGAAATTCTCTAATGTTCAAAGTTTCATTGAAATTATTCTTTAAATGTTTTCAATTTAAAAATTGTTTCGAATTATTAAGGCTTTTAATTGGAAATTGTTTAATTCTGAACAATTTAGGTAAAGAAGCGAGTCTCTAATGTTTAAATCTTAAACTGCGATTGAGTGTTCTGAATTTGTAGTCGGTCAAGTATTAAAAGGCTTTCTTTTTTTAAATTATAAAATTTTGAATTATTTGAATTAGAATCATATAGTTTTGAATTTTGTTAACATGACATTATCCCAATTTTAACCTTTTATATTTTATAATTATTTAACTACAAAGAATATAAATTGAAAATTGTGTAGTTTTGAATATTTTAAATTTGAAACTTCATGTAAGTTTAGTTTTGGGAGATCAGTTCACGTTAGCGTGGTTATAGCACCAGCCTTTCTGTTATTGCAACTTTATTATTATTAATATTTAGTTTTTATAATTATTACTTGCATGTAAACAAATCAATGTCGATCTAAATTGTTTAATTTCGCAAGTATCGAGTTGGTCAACTTTATATGATCGCTCGACATAGTCACGAACAATCTGATCACGACGAAGGAGTTGAAGTCGTAGAAAATTGCGAATGTGAAGATCCTGAAAATGGAAAGGGTCGATACACGGAAAAAAAGATTCACCTTTCTAGGTACTTTATAATTGATATTTTCATTTTTTTAAACTGAAACTAGTCGCCAATTTTGTAATTGTAATAATTGATATTTTATTTATGGTAAATACATTTGATACATTTTATACCATTATTATTCTTTGTAATGATATTAAATAAATTTTACAGTAATTCTAGATTATTTTAAATGAAACAAAAAGTGAAGGGTGATTTTCTTTGATTGATTTTCTTTTTTCTTGTTAATCTTGAATGAATTCTTTTTAGCAAACTTCCATACTGGATTCAATCGATAATCCCAAGGATATTTTATGTGACTGAAAAGGCATGGAATTATTATCCGTTTACAATTACAGGTAATAATTTCTGCATTAGACTTGTAAATATTTCGTTTTATAATTCAGGGTTGCTAAGTTAGGGAATTCTGGAAAGTCAGGGAATTCAAAAATGGTCAGGGAAACTCAGGGAAAACGGGGAAAACCTTCAGTCAGGGAATTTTTTTGATTCAACAAATTATAATTATATCTCAATAGCTATGATTATGATTTAACAATTATAATTATATAATTATGATTTAACAATTATAATTATATAATTATGATTTAACAATTATAATTATATAATTATAGTATTACAAAATTATATTATCAGGGATCACAGTCAATCCGTTATTCCCCTTTTCCCCTATTTTCCCCTATTATTCTACAAATCTCCTAAAATTACTTTTTTTAGAGTTTCATTCCTTTTTCCCCTTTTCATATTCAAAGTTCCGAATTATTTTCCAAGAATGATCAGAAATAGAAACTTGTGACATTCAAAAACTCTTTTAATATTTTCTTAAATTTCGCATAATTTCCAAATTTTCAAAATCTACGAAAGTCACCTAAAATTTCTTGAAATCCCCCAGAATCTTTAAAATTGATTAAAATACTTAAAAATTCTCAAAAATATTCTAATATGTTTAAAAATCTACAATCATTTCGGTTCTTCTGGATTCTCCTAAAATAATTTTATACAATCTCAAAGAATTTTTAATAAAATCTTTAAGAATTCTTAAAAATTCTTTAATATTTTTCCAAATATACTTGAATGAACCAGAATCTTCTTGTAAACAATTTTTGTAAACAAATTCGCTTATTTGGCATTTTTTAACATAGAAATTTTTCTTTTCTAGGAATTCATTTATTTTCTTAGATAATAAATAATTTTTAGATAATAAATTGTCATTTAATATAATTTGTCCTTGTTATAAACAATTTTTGTAACAAATTTGTGTATTTGGCACTTTTGAAGGAAGAAAATTTTTCTTTTCGGTGGAATAATTTCTTTTTATCTCAAGCATAATAAATTGTTCAATAAAATTCGCCGCTATTATAAACAATTTTAGAAACGAATTCACATATTTGGATTTTTTTAACATAGAAAAATTTTCATCTCTGGAGAATAATTTTTTTCCGATACTAGAATAATAGTTTTGCATAATTAATTACCATTGAATAATATTGGCATTGTTATGAACAATTGTTATAAACAAATTCACATATTTTGCATTTTTGAACATACAGCATTTTTCTTTTGACGGAATAATTTTTTTCTCTAGAAAAATATTTTTGCATAATAAATTATATTTAAACATCTATATTATATTATATTTAACATCTAATAACGTTAGCATTGTTGTAAACAATTTTTATAAACAAATTCGCTTATTTGGCATTTTTTAACATAGAAATTTTTCTTTTCTGGGAATTCATTAATTTTATTGTCAAGAATAATATTCTCAGATAATAAATTGCCATTTAATATAATTTTTCGTTGTTATAAACAATTTTTGTAAACAATTTTATGTATTTGGCACTTTTGAAGGTAGAAAATTTTTCTTTTCGGAAAATCTTTGAAAAATCTTTCTTTTTCGGAAAATCTTTGAAAAATCTTTCTTTTTTTTTCAATTTCTCTTTATCTCAAGCATAATAAATTGTCGTTCAATAAAAGTTGCGGTTGTTATAAACAATTTTATAAACAAATTCACATATTTGGATTTTTTTAACATAGAAAATTTTTCATTCCTGAAGAACAATTTTCTTCCAATACTAGAATAATATTTTTGCATAATAAATTATCATTAAACAATATTGGCATTGTTATAAACAATTGTTATAAACCAATTCACATATTTTGCATTTTTTAACACAGAGCATTTTTCTTGTCGGCGGAATCTTTTTTTTCTTCTCCAGAAAAATATTTTTGCACAACAAATTACCATCTAATAATGTTGGCAATTTTAAAAATGCAATTTTAATAAAAATTGTTGTAAACAATTTTTATTAAAAAATTCGCTTATTGGTATTTTTTAACATACAAATTTTTATTTTCTGGCAATTCATTTATGTTCTTGTCAAGAATATTCTATCGAAAAGAAAAATATTCTACCCTGAAAAATGTAGAATAAGTGAAGTTGTTTGTGAAAATTATTTATTACAATAAAAAAATTCTACCTTCACAATGTTGAACCGCAATTTATTATGTAAAATATTATTCTTAAGATGAAAAGAAATGAATTCCTAAAAATGAAAAATTTTTTGTTTTTAAAAGTGTCAAATGCGTAAATTTGCTAATAAAAATGGTTTATAATAATGAAAAACCATATAAAATGGCAATTTATGATCTAAAGAAAATATTATTCTTGAGTAGAATGGAAATGAATTCCTTGAGAAAAAAAATTTTCTATGTTAAAAAATTTCAAATAAAGGATGTATATAAACATAAAGGGATATCTATAAACAAATTGATTTGTTTATAGAAATTGTTTATAACAATTCCAATGTTGTTTACTGCTAATTTATTATGCAAAAATATTATTCTGAAGATAAAAAGAATCAATTTTGTCGATAAGAAAAATGCTCTATGTTAAAAAATGCTGCATAAAGGAATTTGTTTATAAAAATTGTTTATAACACTGATAATTGTTGAATGACAATTTATTATGTAAAAATAGTATCCTTGAGATAAATAGATTATAATTCCTAAAAATGGAAAATTTTCTATTTTCGAAAGTGCCAAATTCGTAAATTTGTTTATAAAAATTGTTTGTAACATTGAAAAACGATTTAAAATGGCATATTATTATTTAAACATGTGATTCTGGAGAAGAATAGAAATGAAAAATTTTCTACGTTAAAAAATGCCAAATAAGGGAATTTGTTTATAAAAATTGTTTAAACAATTAATGATTTTTATCGTTTAGTATACGATCGGAATTAAACAATAATTTTATATAATTTAACAACGAAATCAGTATAAATAATGCATTTAAACCTCAAAAATACACATATTCCAGTTTTGTCCACTCCTGTTCTACAAAATATACTGGAATGTTCCAGAATCTTCTTAAATCGTCTAAAATTTTTTAAAGTCTTTCATGATCTTCTAAAATCTTTTAGAATCCTCAAGAATATTCTGAAATGTTCCCTGACGTTTTGAACGTTCAAATGTACGAACTTTTTTTCTTAACTCAAATTTATCTTGAAATATAGTTCATTCTAGAAAATAAAGAGAAGTATCATGAGCTTTTTTATCATTACAATAGTTTCTATATTAATAAACCAATATTTTAGAACAAAATTGAGTTTAAAATGAAATCAAATAAAAATTTCGTTCATTTGAACGTTCAGAACTTCAAGCATATTATTCTGAACTGCTTTAGATTTTCCAGAATTCTGCAGAATCTTTTAGAACCCTCTCAAGTTTACGAAAGACTCTAATAATCTTGAAGAATCTTCTAGACTGTTTTCAGAATCTTCCAAAAATTCTGTAGATTTTTTGAGTCTTCAATAAAAAAATTCTGGAGATTTTAGAAGATTTTAGAACTTTATAGAAGATTTTGGAACTTTATGGAAGATTTTGGAAGAATCAAGAAGTCTGGGAGATTCTAAAACACTCAAAAATCTAGATTATAGAGGATTTTTGGGGAATTCGAAAGATTTAAGGAATCTACAAGTTTATGGAAAATTAAAAATATTCTAGAAGATTTTAAAAGTTTGTTAAAATGTCCAGAAGTCAAGAAAAGTTTTAGAAACTTCTAGAGTATTTCAAAGATTTTGAAAGTTTTGAAATTTGAGGTTTTATTGGATTCTAGACAGGAATCTAAGATTTTTGAGGGTTTTTTAAGATTCTGGAGAGTTGCAGCTTCCTTCGTATTTTTAAAAGAAAAATACTTCCCACTTTTTTAAACCCCTTTTTTCGAAAAAGAACCCAATTTTCCTTGAAATTGAGGATTGTTTGAGATTTTGTATCAACCCTATAATTGCCAATATTTAATTTTATAATTGTAAACATTTCGTTTGTAATTGGACATATTTCGTTTTTTAACAAATGTTTCGTTTTTTAATTACAAATATTTCATTTTGTAATTGAAAACATTTCGATTTATAATTGTGAACATTTCGGTTAGTAACTATATTACTATAAACATTTCATTTTATAATTGTAAACATTTCGTTTTGTAATTTTAAACATTTTGTTTGTAATTATAAACATTTCGTTTGTAATTTTAAACTTTTCGTTTGTAGTTATGTACACTTTGTAATTGTAAATATGTCGTTTTGTAATTGTAAACATTTCGTTTTGTAATTGTAAACATTTCGTTTTGTAATTGTAAATATTTTGTTTTGAAATTTTTCTTATAGCCTACAAACATTTTGTAATTATAAACAGTTTTTTTCTGTAATTTTGAATATTTCGTTTGTAATTTTACACGTATAATAACAATATTTTAATTTGTTACACGTGATTCGTCTGGATTCGCAGAATACACCGTGAGTGTTTTCTTTATTTATAAATATAATATATCGACAAATAGAAATTTTTTTAGATCTCCAAAACCAACTTTGATTTTTTTTTGCAGTGTTCCTTCATTCCAAAATTTCAAATATACATTAAAACTCGATACGAGGATAACAATGGTTCGACAGAAAACGTAAGTAACAAAAACTTTGTAAAGTAGGATAATTACACAATTACCGAGTTACACAAATTACCATTTGTCGAGTACACAATTGATTTCTTTTAACCGAAAATTTTAATAGGTATAATATTTAATAGGTATATTGTTCATATCATTTTCATGTTCATATCATGTACATATAATTAGCTAATTAAGACTCTGAATTGAGTGTAAATGACAAAATATTAAAAATCTAAACCGATTAATATTATATTAAATATAAATATTAGATATTCGAAATCGATAATAGGTTCTACCTCGACATTTGCTGCATTTACTCAAATAAGTTTTGGAGAATTTAATTTAATTGAATGTAATTTTTTCCAGTGTTTGGGTTTATTGCCTATTGAACTCGTGCATCGAGAAGTTGATTTCATAGACATTGCATATGATGAAATATCCGCGAAACATTACAAAGAAGAGGAGGTAACTTGAAAAATAGTATATTATGCACCTAGGGAGGAAAGAGGCACTTTTTCGACAAGTACTGAAAACATACACAAGTCCAAAAAGTCCCTTTTCCCCTTGGAGCATACGATATTTTTTATAACAAATGCATGATTTCTGTCCATATTTGATTTTGAAACCTATTGTCACGGAAAAATTTCCGTAAGAATAACTTATTGATACGGAAACTTCCGTAACTATAGCTTATTGTCATGGAAAAATTTCCGTAGGAATAGCCTATTGTCATGGCAAAATTTCTGTAGGAATAGCCTATTTTTACGGAAAAATTTCCGTAGGAATAGCCTATTGTTACGGAAAAATTTCCGTGGGAATAGCCTATTGTTATGGAAATTTCCGTAACAGCCTATTGTCATGGAAAAATTTCCGTGGGAATAGCCTATTGTTACGGTAATTTCCGTGGGAATATCTTATTTCCGTGTGAATAGAAATTTCCGTATCAATAGGCAACCAAAATTTCCTAAGAGTTTTTACGGTGAGGGGCTCATTATCGACAAGTACGAACTTACAGAAGTATAATTTTTTTTTCATTATTCATATATGAAGTCAATTTTTACTCCCTAGGGAGTAAAAAGTACTTTTTTTTACTCCCTAGGGAGTGAAAAGTAGAGGCTTAGCCCCGCTTAATAGGGAAGAAAAAGGACTGTAATCATGCATGTGTTATTTAAAAAATCACTTCTATTATTGAATAATATTGCAATATTTCCATAATTAATAATTTTAATACTTCAGTAATAATAATTCAAAATATGAAATTAAATAAATATTAATTTTTTAACTGGAAAATGTAAATTTAAGAAAAGAGTCTATTATTCATTTATTTAGATATTTAAATGATCAATCAATCTACAGATTAAAGGATGTTTTGATTTGTCCAGATCTAGTCCTGATATTCCTTAATATTCTGTGAATATATTTTTCAGGATCCAAAGTTCTTTCAGTCGAAAAAAACTGGGCGAGGACCTTTGATCGAAGGGTGGAAAGACACAACGCAGCCTATAATGTGTTCCTACAAAGTAGTGAATGCTTCGTTTGAAGTTTGGGGAATGCAGACTCGAGTTGAAGAATTTGTACAACGAGTAAGTTAAATTTAAATTATTTCTACTTAATATTAATAATATTTATTTATTTATTATTATCCTTTTTATCTAAAGATTTACGTAAATATGTGAATATTTATATAAAAAACAAAGTACGAGTTTATTAATATTTTATTTATTTAAATTAAAGACGAGGGGTTAACCACTACTGAATTTAGCTGTACAATTAGAATTCTTTTGAAATCCCTGAATTAAAAAAAAAAATAGAAATATTTTGATTTCAAATTCTTTTGAGTTATTTAACTTTTTTTAATTCTTTTAAATTATTTAGATTGTTTTAAATTCTTTTTAATTCTTCAAACTCTTTTAAATTCTTTAAATGCTTTTAAATTCTGTGAACTTTTTGAATTCTTTGAAATTATTTGGAATTCTATTCTTTCAGTTCTTTTAAATTCCTTGCATTCTTTGGAATTCTTTATTTTTTTTAATTCTTAGACTTTTTGAATTCTTGGAATTATTTTAAATTTTGTGTAATTCTTTTTAATTCTTCGATTTGTCTTAAATTCTTTAAATTCTTTTTAACTCTTGAAATTCTTTTAAATGCGATAAATTTTTTTAATTCTATGGAATTCTTGCCGTTCTTATAAATTCTTTGAATTCTTTTGAATTCCCTCAATTAAAAAAATTTGAAATATTTTGATTTTAAAATCCTTTGAGTCATTTAATTTTTTCGAATACTTTAAATTATTTTTAATTCTTTGAATTCATTTAAATTATATGAATTTTTTTAATTCTTGGAAATTATTTGGAATTCTTTGGAATTCCTTCAGTTATTTCAACTTTTCAGTTATTTGAACTCTTTTTAATTCTTAAAACTCTTTTAAATTCTTTGAATTCTTTTAAATTCTATGAATTTTTTGAATTATTGGGAATTATTTGGAATTCTTTTGAATTCTTTAGTTATTTTAAATTCTTTGAATTCTCTTGAATTGTTTAAATTATTTTGAATTCTTTGAGATTATTTTGAAATCTTTCAATTCTTTCGATTCTTTTGAATTCCTTGCATTCTTTGGAATTCTTTAAATTTTTTTTAATTCTTTGACTTTTTGAATTCTTGAAATTATTTTGAATTTTGTAGAATTCTTCTGAATTCTTTGACTTGTTTTAAATTCTTTGAATTCTTTTTAATTCTGGAAATTTTTTTAAATGCGATAAATTTTTTGAATTCTTTGGAATTCTTTCTGTTCTTCTAAATTCTGTGAATTCTTTTGAATTCTCTGAATTTAAAAAAAATTGAAATATTTTGATTTTAGATTGTTTTGAGTTATTTGATTTTTTGAATTTTTCGGAATTCTTTAAATTATTTCAAACGCTTTGAATTGTTTTTAATTCTTGAAACTCTTTTAAATTCTTTGAATTCTTTTAAATTCTATGAATTTTTTGAATTCTTGGTAATTATTTGGAATTCTTTTGAACTCTTTAGTTATTTTAAATTCTTTGAATTCCTTTTGAATTGTTTGAATTATTTTGAATTCTTTGAGATTATTTTGAAATCTTTCAATTCTTTGGATTCTTTTGAATTCCTCACATCCTTTGAAGTTCTTAAAATTTTTATTAATTCTTTGACTTTTTGAATTCTTAGGATTATTTCGAATTTTGTGAAATTCTTTTGAAGTCTTTGATTTGTTTTAAATTTTTTGAATTCTTTTTCATTTTTGAAACTTTTAAATTCGATGAATTTTTTGAATTCTTTAGAATTCTTTCTGTTCTTATAAATTCTTTAAGTTCTTTTAAATTCTATGAATTTTCTCAATTCGTTGGAATTATTTGGAATTCTTTTGAATTCTTTCAGTTCTTTTAAATTTTTAAAAATTATTTTGAATTGTTTGAATTATTTTGAATTCTTTGAGATTCTTTTGAAATCTTACAATTCTTTGGATTCTTTTGAATTCCTTGCATTCCTTGGAATTCTTCAAATTTTTAAAAATTCTTTTACTTTTTGAATTCTTTGGAATTATCTTGAATTCTTTGGAATTCTTTCCGTTCTTATAATTTCTTTTTTGAATTCTCTAATTTTAAAAAAATGTAGAAATATTTTGATTTTGAATTCTTTGGAATTATCTTGAACTCTTTGTAATTCTTTTCGTTCTTATAATTTCTTTGAATTCTTTTGAATTCTCTAACTAAAAAAAAATGTTGAAATATTTTGATTTTAAATTCTTTTGAGTTATTTGATTTTTTGAATTCTTCAGAATTCTTTAAATCGTTTGAAATTGTTTGAATTCTTTTTAATTCTTGGAATTCTTCTAAATTCTTTGAATTCTTTGAAATTATTTGAATTTGTTGAATTCTTTGTAATTATTTGGAATTCTTTTGAATTCTTTCAGTTCTTTTGAATTTCTTAAATTCTTTTGAATTGTTTGAGTTATTTGAATTATTTTGAATTCTTTGAGATTCTTTTGAAATCTTTCAATTCTTTGGATTCTTTTGAATTCTTTGCTTTCTTTGGAATTCTTTAAATTTTTTAAAATTCTTTTACTTTTTGAATTCTTTGGAATTCTTTTGTTCTTATAAATTCTTTGAATTCTTTTGAATTCTCTGAATTTAAAAAAATTTTGAAATATTTTGATTTTAAATTCTTTTGAGTTATTTGATTTTTTGAATTCTTTGGAATTTTTTTTGTTCTTTAGACTCTTTTAAATGAGTTGAATTCTTTTAAATTCTATGAATTCTTTTGAAGTATTTAAAATTTTTTAGAATTATGTTGAATTTTTTGAAATTCTTTCAGTTATTTTAAATTCCTTAAATGCTTTTGAATTCTTAGAAATTCTTTTGAATTCTTTGAAATATTTTGAATTCCTTACATTTTTTGAAGTTCTTTGATTTTTTGAATTCTTGGAATTATTTTGAATTTTGTGGAGTTCTTTAAATTGTTTTAAATTTTTAAAATTTTGTTTAATTCTTGAAACTATTTTGAATTCTTTTGAATTCTTTCAGTTCTTTTAAATCTTTAATTCCTTTGAGTTGTTTAAATTGTTTGGATTACTTACTTTTAAATTTAGGTATACATCAAAATTGCTAGTGATTAAAATAATCAAACAAATTAGCTGTCGTATTAGTTATTCAATTATTATAATAAATCAAAATTTGTATTTTTTATCAAATTAAACTTTTTTTTGTTTTTGTTTTTTTTCAGTGCATTCGTGATATTTTACTTTTGGGCCATCGTCAAGCGTTCGCCTGGATCGACGAATGGCACGACATGACATTCGAAGATGTGAGACAATACGAGAGAAAAATGCAGGCGGAAACAAACGAGAAGGTGCAAGCGAGGATTCAAGGATTGGATTTCAAGACGACAGGATCGACTCCAGCTTCACCCACAACTTCTGTACCATCTTCTCCGACTTGCAAGACTCCAACACAGGCTACGGCTCGATCTTGGTTCTCATGGTCGTAGCCTTTCGCTGGCACGTATAATCAGAATCCTTGCCATTATCTCTTCTAGGTTCGAAAGGACCACTTTTATTCGTTAACGAATGTAAATAGCCTCGCATTTATTACAATGCCGAAAAAGCCTTGACCAAAAAAGGCTCTTGTATTTCAGAAAAGCACACAGACCAAGATTACGAGGCCATTTAATTTAAATGATGGAATCATTTTTGCCAGGGGAGAAACTCCTTTGCAAAAAAATTCCTAAAAGCACACGTTGATCGTTAAATTGCACGCTTCGTTATTTGCACTTGGTCGAAGTTGTCTGTGATACAAAAACACAAAGTGTGAGTTTCTAGTTTCAATTTTACTGGCACGTAGTCAGAAATTCAATCCTCGTTAGGTGACAGACAAAAGGGAATTCTGAAATATTTAAAATGATTCAGAATCAGGATTCAGATAAAATGACAATTTAGTCTTCAATTGCAGTTTTATTTTTCCGTTTTGATGGCATTTTCAAGTTTTTGAATTAGGCATTGGAGAAAAGTTACAAATGTTGGTTCAGGATTTATTGGCATGCAGTTATTAGGGACTTGTGACATTTTTTAACTCGAACTTAAAATTCGATAATCGATTAAATTAGAGTAATTCACCTGCTTTTTATGTACAATAGACCAACAGATCTAAGCAAATTGTTTAAATGACGCTTCTATTTTCATTTCATGGTGATTTCTAATTTCAGAAAAAGAAATCAGAAAAGACAAAATATTCTTCTAATGCGGTCGTGTATGATTAATCAAAAATGTAAATGTCGCACTGCGTAATTGTGCAAATATGTGTTGTGCACGTTGTGTAAGATTATTTATTCGTAGCGAATTGTGTTAGAGTTTCCGACTTGATTTTAAGTTTAATATATTATTTCCGTACTCAAACTAACATTATTTGGCGTTCGGCTCCCAATTGTTTGGCCTCTGGAAATTGCCATTTTCGGAGTTAATCCGAATATTCAGTGTAAAGACATTTAACAAAAAATAAAAGACAGAAAAGAAATTCGAAAAAATAGATTTCTTATTGTCAAATATCGATATTATGTATTGCGACCGGTTCACAGTGAAAAAAAGTACAATTTTTGGTTCAAAAGTTTCCACAGGTATAATTAATAATTTTTTTGCATAACAAATTACAATTTTATAACGTTGACTTTGTTGAAAACAATTTTTATAAACAAATTCATTTAATTGGCATTTTTTAACATAGAACATTTTTATATTCAGGGAATTCATTTCCATTTTACTCAAGAATAATAATTTTGTAGATAATAAATTGCCATTTTGCATGATTTTTCATTGTTATAAACAATTATTATAAACAAATTTAAGCATTTGGCACTTTTAAAGATAGAAAATTTTTCATTTTTAGGAATTAATATCTTATCATCTCATGATTACTATTTTTACATAATAAATGTCATTCAAAAACAATTATTAGTATTATAAACAATTTTTATAAACAAATTCGCTTATTTTGCATTTTTTAACATAGAACATTTTTCTTATTGGCAGAATCGATTCTTTTTATCTTCAGAATCATATTTTTGCATAATGAATTGGCAGTAAAACATTGGAATTATTATAAACAATTTTTGTAAACAAATTCACTTATTCGGCATTTTTAACATAGAAAATTTCTCTTTTCAGGGATTTGATTTCCATTTTACTCAAGAATAATAATTTTTTTGATAATAAATTGCCATTTTAAATGGTTTTTCGTTGTTATAAACAATTTTTGTGAACAAAGTTACGAATTTGGCACATTTGAAGATAGAAAATTTGCCATTCTTAGGAATTAATATCTTTTCATCTCAAGATTACTATTTTTGCAAAATAAATGGTAATTCGACGACGATTATTGGTGATATAAACAATTTCTATAAACAAGTTCCCTTATTTGGCATTTTTTAACATAGAGCATTTTTCTTATCAGCAGAATCGATTCTTTTTTATCTTCAGAATAATATTTTTGCATAATGAATTGTCAGCAAAAACATTTGAATTGTTTTAAACAATTTTTATAAACAAGTTCACTTATTTGGCATTTTTTAACATAGAAAATTTTTCTTTTCAGCGAATTCATTTCCATTCTTCTTAACAATAATAATTTTTTTAGATAATAAGTTGCCATTTTATATGGTATTTCATTGTTATAAACAATTTTTATAAACAAATTAACGAATTTGGCACTTTTAAAGATAGAAAATTTTTCATTTTTAGGAATTAATATCTTTTCATGTCAAGATTACTATTGTTACATAATAAATTGTCATTCAACAACAATTATCAGTGTTATAAACAATTTTTATAAACAAATTCCCTTATTTGTCATTTTTTAACGTAGATCATTTTTCTTATCGGCCAAAAAGATTCTTTTTATCTTCAGAATAATATTTCTTCATAATAAATAGGCAGTAAAAACATTGGAATTGGTCTAAACAATTTTTATAAACAAATTCAATTATTTGGCATTTTTTAACATAAAAAATTTTCGTTTTCAGGGTATTCATTTCCATTGTACTCATCAATAATAATTTTTTAAGATAATAAGTTGCCATTTTATATGGTTTTTCATTGTTATCAACAAATTTACGAATTTGGCACTTTTAAAGATAGAAAATTTTTCATTTTTAGGAATTAATATCTTTTCATCTCAAGATTACTATTTTCACATAATAAATTGTCAATCAACAATTATCATTGTTTTAAACCATTTTTATAAACAAATTCGCTTATTTTGCATTTTTTAACATAGAACATTTTTCTTATCGGCAGAATCGATTCTTCTTAAGTTCAGAATAATATTTTTGCATAATGAATGGGCAGTAAAAACATTGGAATTGTTATAAACAATTTTTATAAACAAATGCACTTATTTGGCACTTTTTAACATATAAATTTTTTCTTTTCAGAAAATTCATTTCTATTCCACTCAAAAATAATAATTCTTTAGATAACAAATTGCCATTTTACATGATTTTTCATTGTTATAAACAATTCTTATAAACAAATTTATGCATTTAGCATTTTTTAGGATAGAAAATTTTTCATTTTTCGGAATTAATATCTTATCATATTAAGATTACTATTTTTACATAATAAATTGTCCTTCATCAATAATGTTATAAATATTTTTTATTAACAACAGTGTTATAAATATTTTTTATAAAAAAATTCACTTATTTGTCATTTTTTAACATAGAAAATTTTTCTTTTCAAGGAATTCATTTCCAATTTACTCAAGAATAATATTTTTTTAGTTTATAAATTGCCATTTTGTATGGGTTTTCATTATCATAAACAATTTTTATTAACAAATTTACGCACTTGTTTCTTTTAAAAATAGAATATTTTTGAAGGTAGAATATTTTTTTCGACAAAATAGTTTCTTTTTATCTCTAAAATAATATTTTTGCAAAATAAATTGCCTTTGAACTCCTTTGGCATTGTAATAAATAATTTTTATAAACTAATTCACTTATTTGAAATTTTTGATGGTAGAAAATTTTTCATTTTTGGGAATTAATTTTTTTTATCTCAAGAATAATGTTTTTACATAATAAATTTCCATCCAACAATATTTGCCATTGTTGTAAATAATTTTTTTAAACAGATTTGCTTATTTGGCATGTTTGAAGGCCGATGAGAAAAGTGCTCTATGTAAAAAATGTCAAATAAGGTAATTTGTTTATAAAAATTCTTTATAACAATTCCATTGTTGTTTACTGCCAATTCATTATACAAAAATATTATTCTGAAGATAAAAAGAATCGATTCTGCCTATAAGAAAAATTCTCTATGTAAAAAATGCCAAATAAGTGAATTTGTTTATAAAAATTGTTTATAACAATTCCAATATTTTTACTGCCCATTCATTATGCAAAAATATTATTCTGAATATTATTCTAAATATTCGATTCTGAAGAATCGATTCTGCCGATAAGAAAAATGCTCTATGTTAAAAAATGCAAAATAAGCGAATTTGTTTATAAAAATTGTTTAAAACAATGATAATTGTTGATTGACAATTTATTATGTAAAAATAGTAATCTTGAGATGAAAAGATATTAATTCCTAAAAATGAAAAATTTTCTATCTTTAAAGTGCCAAATTCGTAGATTTGTTGATAACAATGAAAAACCATATAAAATGGCAACTTATTATCTTAAAAAAATTATTATTGATGAGTAGAATGGAAATGAATACCCTGAAAACGAAAATTTTTTATGTTAAAAAATGCCAAATAATTGAATTTGTTTATAAAAATTGTTTAGACCAATTCCAATGTTTTTACTGCCAATTTATTATGACGAAATATTATTCTGAAGATAAAAAGAATCTATTTGGCCGATAAGAAAAATGATCTACGTTAAAAAATGACAAACAAGGGAATTTGTTTATAAAAATTGTTTATAACATTGAAGAACAATGTCAAATGGCAAGTTATTATCTGAAAATATGATTCTTGAGAAGAATAGAAATGAAAAATTTTCGACGTTAAAAAATGCTACACGTTTAAAAATGCTACGTGCATTTGTTACTAAAAATTGTTTACAACAATGCCAATGTTGTTCGATGAAAATTTATTATGCAAAAATTTTATTCTAGATTTGAAGAGAAATGATTCTGTCGATAAGTAAAATGCTCTTTGTTTAAAAATGTCAAATAAGGGAATTTGTTTATAAAAATTGTTTAAACAATTAATGATTTTTAGCGTTAAATGTTCGATCGGAATTAAACAATAACTTTATATAATTTAACAACAAAATCAGTATAAATATACATTTAAACCTCAAAAATACAACATATTCCAGATTTATTCATTGATTTGTTTATAAGAATTAAAAAAATGAAGGAATTTTATCTAGAATGAAAATTTGTATTCAACTAATGTAACTATGTTAATTATGTAACTAATTATGTTAATTAATTATTAAAATTATGTAACTAATTCAACTATGTAATTAACTAATTCTGTATTCAGAGTAAATTTACTAATTCGATGTGTTTTTACTAAAACATAATTAAGAGAGTCAAAGCAGGTACCAAAAATATCAAAAATTATCATTTTTTGTCAATTTTCTTCGAAAGTAACAAAGTTTTGGAAATTTCTCTAAAAGAAACATACGCCCTGCCGATGAAACCGCACTGCACTACAATTCTCAAATTATTTATATTATTTATTCACATCAACATTATACTTATCTTTTAAGTCTTCACTTTTATATATTTTATACTTATTATTTATACAGTACATCCCTTTGATGGCAATTCTAAAAATGATGACCGTTTTTAGCTATTTTTTACCGTTTACGAGATACTTGATACTTATTCTAATTTTGAACA
>JBAGKK010406871.1:0-18156 GCA_037177015.1 Euceroptres primus
TATGCGGATTTCGGTAATTGTTTAATTCTACAATTTCGTAATTCGTTAATTGTAATTTTTGGAAAAATATACAGACTTTATTACATTACTAAAAATTTTTTATTGTACACAAGTGTGTTTATAAAAAATGTACGATTTAATTTAACTAATTCTATGGATAACTGTTTCATAACTCAAATAGAAATTCTCCACAAAAGGAGAATAATATTCTAGACGAAAAAAGAGATAGAATTATTAAAAGTAAGAGAGAAAACAAACAGAAACGATGTAGTGTGCATCTAGCGATCTGTTGTGCTTGAAGGTCGAAGAGGATAAATCGCACGGCAGTGGGTTACTCATACCCTTCATTCAAAAATAATACAGAGAAAGAGACTAATGTATTATTGTCAGTTTGGATGAAAGAAGTCTCTTAAATGAATAATATTCTTTCATTTTCTTACCTCAAAACTGTTATGTGTTTATTTTGACATCGAATGGAACCATTTAGAGCAATTAAAGTTTAAGTCTCGTACTTTTATAAAAAAATCATTTTTCGTTTACGTAAACGTTTGAAACTTCAGATTCATTTCATGCGGGCTAAACCATTATAATAATTTTTTTATAAAAGTAGATAGTAGGTATTTCGAGAGTACACTCATAAATTTTTAGGTAAAAATTTTAAAAATTACGTAACTTATGAATTTTTAAGTAAAAAAATCATTTTTTCACTTTTTTTTCATTAAACAATTTTTTAAGATTTAAAATAAATAGCTGTAAAATTAATTTAAAGAAGACGTATTAAACTATATTAGATAATTTTTTTGTAACAAAATATTCAATACCGGTTGAACAAAACAGGTTTGAACACGTCGGGGTGTTGGACACCCCTTATGCAGTTCACGTAATTTTTCGGAACGATGCAGTTTAAAGATTAATATTGGATTTGCACTTTATAGAGGAATTGGTGTTAAAATCGCCAAATTGAAGGTGATAATTACTTTTTAGAAAAATCTAGAATCAAAACACTATTTAAACAAGTTGTATTTTTAATATTGTTTGCAAAATTAAAAATGTCCTCCAAATTCAATCTTTTAATTTGTTAATATTCACTAATAAGTAATAAATTTATTATCAATGTTGTTAATTAATTTATTAATGAGTTATTATTAATTATTACTTAATTTATGTATTAATGATTTATGATTAATTATTATTTAATTTATTTAATAATAAATGATTAATTAATCATTTATTATAATAGTGATTTATTCTTAATTATTATTTAATTTATTTATGAATGATTTATTATTTAATTTATTTAATCATTTCCAAATTTTCTTATATTAAGTTTTTTCCAGAGAAACGAGACACAACTATTTCCTAATACTTAGTAATATCCATTTGTTAATAAAAAAAATAATTTAATTTTCGAGTCGTTCTTAATTCGTAAGATAAGATGTGGCATAATAATTTAGTAAATTTTAGTCTTGAAGCTTTAGAATTTAGAATAATCTAGAAACATCGTAAAATGAAGTTTGAATTCTAACCTCCAAATTCAATCTTTTCATTTTACGCAATTGAAAGCACAATTTATTTACAAATTTTGTTATATTTTTAATTCTCTTAGAAAAAACTACACAAAAGTTTCATAAAACTTAATAATATCCATTCGTTAAGTATATAAACATTAAGTAGTGAAGCACCAGTCAGGAAAATATAAATATTGATTTTTTTTCAATTTGCAAGTTCAGGCCTGCCTAAGCCATTTTTGCTTTTCTTCGGAAGCGACAATCGACAAAGCATATTTCAAATAATACTGAAAGTCAAAAACCATGAACATTTAATTGAAAAAATCAATATAAATTCGATTTTCAATATTAAATAAGCGTAAAAACTTGTTTCGTATGTATTTAGTTTTGTTTTTAGACTCAAACAATGGCAAAAATGAATTGAACCTAACCTCAAAATTCCACGCGTTGCTAATTCCAAGTTTACGGTGGTACACGTTTGAAATTTAACCAAATAATACTCTCAAACGTTAAATAACATAATGACATGTATTTATGTGTTATATACGAATGATTCAAGCAGTAAAACATTAAATAATACTTACATATTTGTGAAGATACAAAATAAATTTCTTGCCGGTGAAAAAGCGCCGAGCAGGAAGAAAGAACAAGTCTCATCTCTGAAGTTTCAGCGACGCCTCATTGTCAGCGCTGCCAACGCCTAAAAATAAAAAAATCATGTCTAAAATAAAAAAATCTTAAGAAAATTGTATTTTTTTCTTCAATTTTTCTAGTTAATACATTGTAGTCGTTAAAATTCTTAAAAATTCTATGAATTTACATTGATATTATTAGTAGATTTTAGCAATTCTAAAAAAAAACTTGGCAGCACTGACGTCATCTCGAAAAATCTCGCATTGTCCTTGACGATGATTGGCAGTTAATAAAAAACCCGCGACATTTTCAAATATTTGAATTTTTATTACATTTAAATACTAATTTATTTTCTAAAACGGACAAGGAAAATAATTTTAATAATTATATATATATATATATATGTATTAAATAATTTAAAAATATTTTCAATAGAAATGTAGAAATCAGGAAGGACTTTCCTTAAAATCTGTTTAGGTGCAATACAATTCCTAAGAATAAGGAATAAATAAAAAGTACTTTTGTTAAGATCATAATTTCATTTTTATTTTTCCTGTATATTATTTCATAATGTATAATTATATAGTTTCTGCACTGATTTTTATTTCTTTAAAAAACAAAGCAATGGTAAATTCTCAATAAATAAAAACTTCTGTTCAGACTATCGTAAAATTAAATAACAAATAAATTTATAAATTAAATTATTTCAATAATTAAATTTAATTATAGTCAATTGAGTTTCAGATTTCTAGCAATTATTGGTAGGTAACATAATCTCTGAGAATCTTTTACATCAATCAATACAATACACTTGATTATAAACGGATTTTTCTATATTCTAAATTATATTCTAGATCTAGAATTTCTCACACACTTCCTGAAATCACAGCCTTAATCCTATTTGCACTTATCCATGGGGCAAGAGTGCTGACAAGCGCAAACTTATCGCAAAGCTTCGAGTCTCCAATCTCGAGCAATTTAAAGTAAATTAAATGATTCAAGGAAAAAAAAAACTCATCTAAAAAAACGATTGAGCGATTAAAGTTTATAGATTCTGAACAGAATCTATTAAAGAAATATCACCAAAACTGATTCGATTATAATCTTTTATAATTATTTCTTAATCGAAGTTAATTTCGAAGTCATTTTTATGAATTATAATTATTTTTTTAGTAAGGCCCTTTTTGTTCAGAGATCCTTTTGGTAAGAGATCCTCTGGTTTTCAGTAGCAGTATTTTTTGTTCTTAACAAAAAATTCTTTGCTCTTGTTGAATCGAAGACTAATATCACGTCGAGAGCAGATAGCTTCTTGGCAAGATGGCAGGATTAAAATTCAATTTTTGTAAGGCACTTTGAATGTCAGAAATCCTGGAAAAGGACCAGTTGATCTGGTAGAGGAGGTGGTTGAGATCGCCAGTCAATTTCTGGATAATCGTCGAAACAACTTGCATCCTCAGGGGCTTTCAATCTTGGACAGATTGGAGGTGTTAGAGCTCTTTGTGGTACCTAAAAATCGAACAGTTTCTTAGGAAGATTCAATTATCTAAAGTTTCTAAATTGCGATAAAAAGAATTAATCAATCAAGCACGGTAGCAATTAATCAATCCGTCAGTCAATAAGTTGATTGAACCAAAAAACAAATAATCATTCAGTTAATAAGGCAACCAATATTTAATTCATCAGTCAATCAGTCAGCCAATTAATCAATCAATCAAATAAAGAAACAATAAATCGAATTAGTTAAGCAGTCAACCAACCTTTCAGTCAATGATTTAATCAATAATCAATCAAATAAACAATCAGGCAATTAGACAATCAAAATGTCAATCAATCAAGAAATTAAGCAATCAGTCAGCAGTGAATCAATAAGTCAATCAGTCAAGAAGTTAAGCAATCGGTCAGCAGTGAGTCAATGAGTTAATCAAACTCAAAAACAATATACCTATCGATCAATCAAACAGTCAGTCAATGAGTCAACCAATCTACGAATAAACCAATCAGTCAGTTAATGAGGCAACCAATCTCATAATTAATCAGTCCATCAATTAATGAATCAAATAAACAATCAATTAATCAATTGGTCAATCAATCAAACAATTAAACATTCGATCAATTAATCAATCTGTTAGGCAATAAGTTTATCAATAATCAGTCAGTTAAACGAACAATCAAGCATTTAATCAATCAGACAATCAATTAATCAATAAGTTCTTCAATAATTCAGTCAAGAAGCAAATCGAATCAAAAAACAATGAATCAATCAGTCAGTCTAAGAGGAAATCAATCTACCAATAAATTAACGAATTATTCAGTCAATCAAGCGATCAATTAATTATTCAGTCATTCAGTCAATTAGTAAAACAAAAAAAACAATGAATCAGTCAGTCAGTTCAATAGCAATGAATCAAACAAATCAATGAATCAAGAAGCAATCAATCTACCAATAAATCAACGAATTAGTCAGTCAGTCAATAAATGAGTACATAAAACAAAAAAAAATTAATTATTCAATCAATCCAAACGGCAATCAATGTACTAGTAATTCGACGAATTAGTCAGTCAATAAATCAATCATTTAACCAGTCAGTTATTCAGTCAATGAGCAAATCGAACCAAAAAAACAATGAATCAAACAGTCCAAGAGGCAATCAATCGACTAGTAAATCAACGAATTAGTTAGTCAGTCTGTTATTTAATCAATCAATTAATGAGTCAGTCAGTCAATCAATCAATTAATTAATGAGCCAGTCAGTCATTTAGTCAATGAGTAAATCCAACCAAAAAACAACTAATCAATCAGTAAATTCAAGAGGTAATCAATATACCGATAAATCAACGAATTAGTCAGTCAATCAAGCAATCAGTTAATGAGTCACAATCAGTAATTCCAAGAAACAGTCAATCTACCAGTAAATTGACGAATTAGTAAATAAATCAATCATTTGGTCAGTCAATCAATTAACTAATGAGTCATTCAGTCAATGATCAAATCGAACCAAAAAACAATGAATCAGTCAGTCTAAGAGACACTGCATCTACCAATAAATCAACGAATTAGTCAGTCAGTCAATAAATCAATTAATGAGGCAGTCAGTCATTCAGTCAATGAGTAAATCGAATCAAAAAACAATGAATCAATTAGTCAGTCCAAGAGGCAATCAATCTACCAATAAATCAACGAATTAGTCAGTCAGTCAATCAATCAATTAATGTGCCAGTCAGTCATTCAATCAATGAGTAAATCAAACCAAAAGACAATGAATCAATCAGCCAGTCTAAGAGGCATTCAATCTACCAATAAATCAACGAATTAGTTAGTCAGCCAATCAATCAATGAATGAGTCAGTCAGTCATTCAGTCAATGAGTAAATCGGACCAAAAAACAATGATTCAATTAGTCAGTCCAAGAGGCAATCAATCTATCAATAAATCAACGAATTAGTCAGTCAGTCAATCAATCAATTAATGTGCCAGTTAGTCATTCAATCAATGAGTAAATCAAACCAAAAAATAATGAATCAATCAGTCAGTCCAAGGGACAATAAATCGACCAATAAATCAAAGAATTAGTCAGTCAATCAAGCGATCAATTAATGAGTCAGTCAGTCATTCATTCAATGAGTCAGTAGGTCATTTAGTCAATGAGTAAATCGAACCGAAAAGTAATGACTGAATTAGTCAGTCCAAGAGGCAATCAATCTACTAATAAATCAACGAATTAGTCAATCAATGAGTCAAGTAGCTAAAAAACAATAAGTCAAATAATCAGTCCATTAATCAATCACTGAGTTAATCAATAATCAATCCATTACTCAAGCAATTAATAAGTCATTTAGTCAATGTGTCAAATATTTAACGAATCAATCAATCAAGTAATAACAATTAATTTAAATCACTGAAATTCAAGTGACTGTAAAAGTACTTTGATTGCTTTTAAATAATACAATTTTAAAATAAAAATAAAAAATATTTCACCTGTGTCCAATCGACGAGTTTGAACCACCGATGCCTTTTGATATCTTCTGCACCTTGCCTCATGTTTCCAAGACGCTTTGTCCTGTCAGTAACCAAAAGCTTTTTGACCAAATCCTTAACAATTGGATCCATATGTTTTGACCATTCAATCCTTCCACTTAGGATTTTTTCATAAATACCAAAGGGATTATCATCATAAAAGGGAGGAAATCCAGCCAACATCTCGTAAATTAAAACTCCCAAAGCCCACCAATCCACAGCCTTATTATGACCTTTACTTTGGATAATCTCTGGTGCCAAATATTCAGGCGTACCACAAAGAGTCCATGTTCTGAAAAATATCCCTTAATTAAAATTTGACGTCAAACTGTTTCTAACTGTTAATTTTATGAATTTGCATCCATACAATGGGTGTGGAACCTACTGCGCATTGGTTTTTTGTTTTTCGGGATCTACTGCGCATTGATTTGATTTCCCGTGAATTGATTGGACGGTGACGACTCACATGCGCAGTAGATCCTGTAAAACAAAAAACCAATGCGCAGTAGGTTTAAAATTAACAGATTACAATCAAATAAAGAAAAACTGAATCTATAAAATCATTACCTGTCTGTCAGCTTCTTTGAGAAGCCAAAATCCGTAATCTTCAGATGTCCCTGCATGTCCAGAAGCAAATTTTCCGGCTTTAGGTCTCTGTAGACTATGTGTTTACTGTGCAGATAATCCAGAGCACAGACTATCTCTGCTGCATAAAAGCAGCTTGTTCTTCCAGAAAATCTGCCAGCTGCTCTCAGATACGAAAAGAGTTCTCCACCAGCCACAAATTCCAACAGCATATAAATCCTAGCTTCATCTTTACCATTCCATAACCTACAATTTTGTTCAGTCTACGTAAGACATTAATAGAGTACGGTTAATAAAATAATTAAAGAAGCTTTTTTTAAAAAAAAACTTACATGTTGACAATAAAAGGGTGTTTCACTTCCTTTAAGACATTGATCTCATTTTTTACATGGTCTACCTGTTTGAGTCTGATTACATCAACCATGGAAAGGATCTTTAAGGCCATGGGAACACCTTGATGTCTGCACAAAACTACCCTTCCAAATGTGCCAGTACCTGAAAATTTATTTGTTTAAAAAGGGTAAAGAAGTCAATCTTAATGTTATGAAATTCAAATTAATGCGCAGTAGGTTCAAAGAAACTCATAAGCTGCGCAGTAGGTTCAAAGAATCTCATTAGCTGCGCAGTAGGTTCAAAGAACCTCATTAGCTGCGCAGTCGGTCCAAGGAACTTTCTTAACTGCGCAGTAGGTTCAAAAAACTTTATTGGCTGCGCAGTAGGTTCAACGAACTTCATCAGCGACGCAGTAGGTTCAAAGAACTACCTTAACTGCGCAGTAGGTTCAAAGAACTTTATTGGTTGTGCAGTAGGTTCAACGAACTTCATCAGCGGCGCAATAAGTTCAGACTAGTCCAAATAAATGCGCAGTATGTTATCAATATGAACAATTATGCTCAGTACACTCAAAATGTCTAAAAAGGACTTGCAGTAAATGACAAGTACCTAAAAATGAATGCGCAGAAATTTCAAAGCATCTAAATTATAAAAATGAATAAATTCTAAAAACATAAAATGATTTGCGTAAAGAAAAATGTTTCAACAATTCAAAATAGTTATAATAGATGAATGTTTCTCTCTGATGGAAGTATACATCGTCCTTGTGAATGATTTCCAAAACATTTATCTAAAAATAAGCGTGTAGTAAATAGATTTCAGGATGAGCGTGAGCGATAATATATAAAGCTGTAATCATTCGTACATTTCAATTCGAAAATTTGAATCTTGACTATGATTTGTAGGGTTAAGTGGATTAAATGTAGTCAAGGATAACTGAGATTGATGTTGCTTAGGCTTCATCAAACTTGTTACAAGAGTCGAAAATCGTTCGGACCAAAAATACGGAAGTATGATTTACTGTTCGCTAATCTGTAACCGAGTTTCCGAATGCAACAGACTTCACTTGAAGTTAAATATAAACCTCATTGCCCCTCACTCTCCAGTGGCCCACTTGCTTATTTCGTTTGCCGTTCTCATTTCACCTTCTGGATAAGGCGGTCGCGATTGTACTACCTTTACTTTCACGCTAATCGGACACCATTTTTAACTTTCTTTTTCTTAAAGTTAAAATATCTTTTCAATAACATACTTAATAAGCTTGAGAACAGATAATAGATCAAGGAAACTAAAAGTACAGAAGCTTATTTTGACATTATTTCCAAAACTACAAGACTTTTTTAAAAGTGCTTAGGAATCTAAATTTGTTCACTCGAGAGGAGTCGATCAATAAACAAAATAATGATTAATCTGTTTTTTCAAAAGTTTTGTGCAGTTCCAAAAACTCGAGGTGGGTAAGTATCGTCGCCATTTTGGATTTCGAGCTCAATCGATTATTTGGATGCTTTCTAAGTAACTGTTCCTCTTTTATTAACTTTTTTTCAATCTGATGTAATTTTAAACTTGGAAAAATTATTTTGATGAGGAGTTGACCTTCAGCAAGGATATAAATAACCGTAATAGATTGTAATGACTGATCCATTGATACTTGAAGTCGATCTCCTGGCAAGAAAATCGTAAATCAGATGTTTAGCGATAAATCAAGAGGCTCTGTTCCTCGGGGCGGAAGTCTGTGGAACAACTATTTTATTTGGAAGTAATCCAGAAAGAAGCAGCCCTATAGTAAATGACGCACTTGGTAACAGGTGCAAAGATTTCTAATAAACGCATCATCCTCCAACTAAAAATAGAGACCTTGGATTTAAAGTGCTGAGCACTGAAAACACAATCCTATCACTCAACGTTCTACCAAAAATAGAAAATTTTACAAAACTTCCTCCGAGAGAAAACAGTCATTTATAAGAAAGTCAAAATCTAAAACTAATTTTTGAAAAATTATCTGTAAATACTTTTTGGATTTTTATGAAAATTTAGGAGAAAAAGGTCCATGAAACAAAAAAGATTATTCTTTAGTTTCAATCCAAAATATAAAATCCTTACCGAGTTATATCGATTTTTTTTTTAATTTTTAGGGTTAATAAAAATGCAAATAACTTTCGAGCCACTTGGAATATCAAAATTTCCTTTTGGAAGTATCTTCTTTACGTATTATTTTGAACTTTAGTAAATTTTCATCAACATTGAACACTTCCTTCTTATTTTCCTTTTAGCTAAAAATACAAGTGGTCGTTTTTTCGGCCAAATTAGAAATGTGGGTCACTGCAAGAGAGTTTGAAGTGATGGAATAGTTTGAGAAAAATCGGTCAGAAAGAAATGAGACTTACCGATGGTTTTGATGATTTCTAAGTCATCGATATCATATCGGTCCTCGTCGGAGGTCATTTTATCAGACATTATTCCGTAATCCCTGCACCGAGATCTTCCACGATAAACTTTGAGTAAACGAGTCGTTTACTTTCTGAGTCTTCTCAGCACGTGGAAGTGCCTGGTTCAATGATCTACTCGTGATATTCTTAGACCCTGTTCGTCCAAATCGCTTTCGTAAACTGTGCGTATGCTTTCATACTGCTCTTTTCATCAGTCCTGCACATGACGCAAATGTATCCAAAATTGTGGTAAAATTTGTCTCAGGGCTACCGGAAATACCTAAAAAAAAAAAAATTAAAAATATCGAAAAAAGACTATTTTTTAAATGTAGCCAAAGAAAAAAAGGTTCATTGTCATAGTGACGAAGTGATGCTTTATATACAAATACACGCACACATATATATTTTTTAATTTAAAAATATTTATAAACCAAAACTAAGACTTGGATTTACAGTTACATTATGCTTATTTCTTAGTATGTAGTCAGTTTTTAGAAATAAATTTTTTTTATTTTACCGAAAATGGTCCACGTCGAGGCAAAAGCTCATTAAAAATGATGTCCAGCAGTATTAATTTATTAAAATTTAAATTGTTATAAACAAATTAGTAAACAAAAGTTATATCTTCTTTATTTGACACATTTAAATGCACTAAACCAATATTTTCAGGAGAAAATGGAAATAAAATAATGTTAACTTAAAATTAAAAGACGTTAAACATCAATTTCTAATTGTTTATAACAATTTAATAAACAAACACGAAATTAAGGCATTTTTCATCAGATACATTTAGTTTTTTTAGCAGCATTAGCTATAAATATTTCACCAATAACCTTCTGCTGTGATAGTTTGCACGGCAACAACAATCGTGTATTATTTAAACAAATTTAATAATCAAATGCATTATTTGGCAATTTTGAGTAGATGAGCTTCGTTTTTTCAGCAGAATCAATGACTAAATGCCAATGTGTCTTGCTGTTTTACTTTACACTTAGGCATCAATTTTTATTGTTTAAACAAATTTAGTTAACAAATTAATTATTTGAGCATTTTTCAATATAGAAGTATTGTTTTTTCAGCAGAATCAACTACAATCATCTCAGAGATAGTCTATTGCTATGATGATTCGCAATTAAACAATATAATTGTACATTATTTAAACAAATTCAATAAACAAACACATTGCTTGGCTGTTTTTCAATAAATTAGTTTTTTTTTAGAAGCATCTGCTATAAATATTTCACCAATGGCCTTCTGTTATTATAATTTGCAGTTGGACAATATTGTATATTGTTTAAACAAATTTAATAAACAAAGGTTTTGTTTGGAAATTTTTCAATAAATATGCTTTGGTTTTTCAACAAAATCAATAACTAATATAATGTGCCTTGCTGTTTTACTTTACACTTAGGCATAAATTATTTATTGTTTATACAAATTCAGTGAACAAATTAATTATCTGAGCATTCGCAATATAGAAATTTCGTTTTTTCAGCAAAATCAACTACAAACATCTCAGAGATAGTCTATTGTTATGATGATTCGCAGCAAAACAATAATTGTTGAAAAAAACAAAGTTTATCTATTTAAAAATTGCCAAACAATACTTTTTTATTAAATTTGTTTGAACAATATACAATTATTCTCTAACTGCAAATCGTCAATGCAAAAGGCCATTGGTAATATATTTTTAGTTCATTCTGCTGAAAAAAACGAAACTAATTTATTAAAAAACAGCCTAGCAATGCATTTGTTTATTAAATTTGTTTAAATAATGTACAATTATTGTTTAACTGCGAATCATCGTAGCAATAGACTACCTATGAGATATTTGTAGATAATTCTGCTTAAAAAATAAAATTTCTATATTAAAAAATGCTCAAATAATTAATTTGTTAACTAAATTTGTTTAAACAGTAAACAATTGATGCGTAAGTGTAAATTAAAACAGCAAGACACATTGGCAACATACTAGTTATTGATTCTGCTGATAAAACAAAACTTATCTGTTGAAAAATTGCCAAACAATACATTTGTTTATTAAATTATTTAAACAATAGGCAATATTTTCCAACTGCAAATTATCATAGCATAAGGCCATTGGTGAAATATTTATAGCTAATTCTGCTGAAAAAGCTAAATCTAACTAATTAAAAATGCTTTAATTTCGTATTTGTTTATTAAGTTGTTACAAACAATTAGAAATTGATGTTTAATGTCTTCTAGTTTTAAGTTAACATTATTTCATTTCCATTTTCTCCTGAAAATATTGGTGTAGTGCATTTAAATGTGGCAAATAAAGACGATATATCTTTTGTTCACTAATTTGTTTATAACAATTTAAATTTTTGTTTTATTAAATTAATACTGCTGAACAGTATTTTTAATGATTTTTTTCCTCAAAATAGACCATTTTCGGTATTAAAAACATTTTTTGACTAAAAGGCAGTCTTGAAAAGTCAAAAAAACTTTTTTTATTTTGTTTATTAGATAAAAAATTTTTTAGAAAATTTTTCAAAAATGTCTTTCGTTGCGACGATGTGGAATTTAATACACTTTAATTTTTTTTTAAACTTGCAAATTGGATAAGTAGTTTAGTCTGAAAATTGATTTGTCCACAGACGCTTTTTTTGCCCTACTGTGTGACGCACAGTGGGAAAAAAATGACTTTTTTGGTTCAAAATAACGTACAGCCCACAAATGTTGACCGATTTGGATGTAAAAAATTTGAAAAGAAGCTGATAAAATTTTCCAGAACGCTGTCGAGCCTGATTTTTTATTTAACTTTTCAATTTTTTTATAAATAATCAAATATGAGGAAAAAAATGGTCATTTTTTCTATTTAACGTTTCCGGTGCTCGTCAATAATAGAAAAATTATTGCAATCACCTACAATTCATAGAGAAAAATTAGTTAAGATGTTTCATCACGATATAATAAACAAAAAAAACTTTATAAACAAATTATTTGTTGAAAGTGTGTTTTCTGTAATTTTCAATAATTTTACGTTTTTTCAAGTTATATTGCAAGAAATTTGGATGGAAACAATATTATAATGGAAAAAATTTCTATGAAGATTATTCTTCTTAATATTATAAACAAATTTAATAAACAAATGCATTATTCAGGCATTTGTCGTCAGAAAAGTTCGATTTTTTCAATGTCAGTTCTTTTAATTAGGAACTTCATGATAATTTCAGCAACATTCATAATTAGTTGATAAATTTTATGATTTGTTAAAACAAATTCAATAAACAAATGCATTAATCGGGCATTTGTCGACGGAAAAATTCGTTTTTTTTTAAATGCCAGTCCTTTTAATTGGGAACTTCATGATAATTTCAGCAAAATTCATAATTATTTGATAAATTTTATGTTTTTTAAAACAAATTTAATAAATAAATGCATTATTCGGACATCTGTCGACGGAGAAATTTGTTTTTTTCGATTCCTTTTAATTGAGAACTTGATGAAAATTTTAGCAACATTCATAATTAGTTGATAAAGTTTATGTTTTTAAAAAATTTAATTATAAAATACATTATTTGTGCATTTGTCAATGGAAAAATTCGTTTTTTTTCGGGGTCAGCCCTTTTCATTGGGAAGTCCTGGTAATTTCATAAACACTCACACTTAGTTGATAAATTGTATGATTTTTTAAAAATAATTTAATATACAAATGCATTATTTGGGAATTTGTCGATAAAAAAATTTGTTTTTTCGAACGTCAGTCCTTTGAGTTGGGACTCCATGATAATTATATTATATGATTATTTATATAAGTATTAAAAATTTACTCCTAAATATGCTGATTAATTAATTATCAATTAAAACGGAGTTTTTAATATAAATATTGACATATTTACCTAAATTCTTTTAAAAAGGAGAATTTTTTAAAACAAATTTAATAGACAAATGCATTATTTGGGCATTTGTCTACAATAAAATTCTCGTTTTTTATCAGTTTTTTTAGTAGGTTGCACCATAATAATTCAACTTGGATTGCTCTATTCATTCTTTTTTATATGATAATTTATCAAATAATCATGAATCTTGATGAAATTATCGTGAATTTCCCAATTAAAAGAACTGACATTTAAAAAAACGAGTTTTTCCGTTGACAAATGCCCGAATGATGCATTTGTTTATTAAATTTGTTTTAAAAAATCATATAATTTATCAACTAATTATGAATGTTGTTGAAATTATCATGAAGTTCCCAATTAAAACGACTGACATCGAAAAAAAAACGAATTTTTCCGTCGACAGATGCCCGAATAATGCATTTTTTAAAAATTTATTTTAAAAAAACAAAACTTATCAACTAATTATGAAATTATGAAATAGACATGAAATAGTCATGAAATTATGAAATTATCATGAAGATTCCAATTAAAAGCACTAGCATTGAAAAAAAACGAATTTTTCCGTCGACAAATGCCCGAATAAAGCATTTATTTATTAAATTTGTTTTAAAAAAACATACAATTTATCATGAAAATATGAATTTTGCTGAAATTATTATGAAGTTCCTAACTAGGAGAAGATAATTAGAAAACAATTAAAAGAAGACAATTAGAAAATAATTGTAGAAGACAATTGTAGAAAACAATTGCAGAAGACAGTTATAGAAAACAATTGCAGAAGACAATTAGAAAATAATTGCAAAAGACAATTAGAAAACAATTGCAGAAGACAATTAGAAAACAATTGCAGAAATTAATTGCAGAATACATTATTGCAGAAGATAATTATAGGAAACAATTGCAGAAGACTATTGTGAGTTACAATTGCAGAAGGCAACTGTAGAAATCAATTGCAGAAAACAATTAGAAAAAATTGTAGAAGACAATTAGAAAACAATTACAGAAGACAATTGTAGAAAACAATTACAGAAGACAATTGTAGAAAACAGTTGGAGAAGACAATTAGAAAACAATTGCAGATGACAATTAGAAAACAATTGCAGAAGACAATTGTAGAAAACAATTACAGAAGACAATTGTAGAAAACAGTTGCAGAAGACAATTAGAAAACAATTGCAGAAGACAATTGCAGAAAACAATTACAGAAGACAATTAGAAAACAATTGCAAAAGACAAATGTAGAAAACAATTGCAGAAGATAATTATAGAAAACAATTGCAAAAGACCATTGTGTGTTACAATTGCAGAAGACAACTGTAGAAAGCAATTGCAGAAAACAATTAGAAAATAATTGCAGAAGACAATTAGAAAACAATTGCAGAAGACAATTAGAAAACAATTACATAAGACAATTGTAGAAAACAATTGCAGAAGACAATTGTAGAAAACAAATTGCAAAACAATTGCAAAAGACAATTATTGCAGAAGATCATTGTGTGTTACAATTGCAGAAAACAATTATAAAAAAATTGCAGAAGACAATTATAGAAAACAATTGCAGAAGGCAATTGTAGAAAACAATTCCAGAAGAAATTTAGAGACAAATTGCAGAAGACAATTAGAAAACAATTGCAGAAGACTATTGTGTGTTACAATTGCAAAAGACAACTGTAGAAAGAAATGGCAGAAAACAATTAGGAAACAATGGCAGAAGATAATTAGAAAACATTTGCAGCAGACAATTGTAGAAAACAATTGCAGAAGACAATTCGCAAACAATTGCAGAAGAGAGTTGTAAAAAACAATTGCAGAAGACAATTGTAAAAAACAATTGCAGAAGACAATTAGAAAACAATTGCAGAAGTCAATTAAAAAAATATTTTAGAAAACTATTGTAGAAAGCAATTTCAGAAAACTATTGTGGAAAACAGTTACAGAAATTGTATAAAACAATTGTAGAATTTTTGTTAAAAAATGGGAATAAACCTGAGGAAACATTTGCGAAAAAATTAGAAAACGACCCCCATCAAAAACCATATTATTTATAAAAGATATAAGAGTTTTTGAAACATTCAGTAGTTTTTTTGTGATTGCAAATAACGGTATAAGTTTTTAAGTACATAATAATGTAACAAGTAACGGTTTTCGGTTCCGCGGTTTTGATATCAAATTAAACGGTTCCGGTACTTAGTTGCTATCCTACCATCTGCAGTTTCTTCAGCTTTTCATGTTGGCTCAGCATTATATGTATCTAATATCTTCAATCCATTAACGAACTCGATGAAAATAATATAAAATAGAAAATGTAGGACAAAAAATATATAATGAACGTTTAAATAATAATAAGTTATAAGTCACTGTATTTTTTTTAATAAAGCGAATCTGCACATTGTGATATCGCGACCGATAAAAATTTCTACGGTCAACCACACGCCGAGCGTCGCAGAAACGAACTGATCGCTGTGAAATCTCAAAAGTGAGACTGTCCTTCTCTCACCCCTCTACCTAAGTCCCAATCTCTCTTTCTCTTTTCCTTTTCAGTTCAGCGCTGACATTTCGAACAACGAGCCGAAAGCGATTCATTATTCATGTCTGGGATTATATTGCTCTTTCTGATCCAATTTCTAGAATTTGAGGGACGCGTTCCACTCGCAGATAAGACTTGCGTGCAGACACGTCACATAAACTTCATCTAAATCGCATTTATGAGCGGCGTTTCCTATGAGTGTACCCACTCGAAATTGCTTGTTTCTCGTTTCTCTTACATCAGTGTTTATTTTCGTTTTTATGCAGAAGTTTATTTTTTTAAACTCCATCTCTTGAGGATTAGATGAACTGTGTATACCGAGAACTGTTTTATCCGATAACATAAAATAAACAAGCAAAATAGGAAAAAATTCAGATTTGAGGCACTACTCAAAAATGTTTCTCACATTTATTCAGTCAAATAAGATTTTTCGTTATAGTATTATTTTTGTTCACTGTTACGTTATTGTTACATTTTTATTGAATTGTATTGCTGTTACATTATTGTTATATTTTTATTATATTAGTGTTTTGTCGCTATTACATTTGTCTTACATTTTTTAGATTTTTACATTTCTGTCACATTATTGTTACATTGCTGTCACACAGGCCACACGGGGGGCGGAGGGGGATAAAGGGGAGATTCTCCCCGTGTCCGGAGTTTTCGAGGGGGCCCGGATTTACCGGAACTGTGTGAAAATAAATTTTTTAAAAAATAAAAGCCTAAATTCTAAATTTTCAAAATTACATATATGGGCCTGTCATTTCCACCCCGGGGCCCGGTTTTCCTCTCTACGGGTCTGCTGTCATATTATTGTTACATTGCTGTTACATTATTGTTATATGATTGTTATATTTTTACTATGTTAGTTTTTAACATTTATTTACATTATTATATTGCTGTTACATTATTGTTACATTATTGTTAGACTTTTATTATGGTATTTTTTAACATTTTTTACATTGTTACATTGCTATTATATTATTTTTACATTGTTGTTACATTATTTTGACATTTTACGTCATTGTTACATTCTGAGTCCATTTTTCCTTTGTTCTCCTCCATTGAATGTCTTATAGAATCTTATAGAAATGTTCAAAAGGATATATAGAACCATATAGAGCCATATAAAGATTTTATAAATTCCATATGGCTCTATATGGTTCTATATGGAGCGATGGTACCATATAGAGCCATATAGAAGTTTTATAAATTCTATATAGCTCTATATGGTTCTATATATCCTTTCGTCCATTTTTATAAGATTCTACAAGGCATTTAATAGAGGGCCTCCAATTATCAACAATTCCTTCGTTAGGTTTGATATGTAATATAATACAAAGTTGCTAGATTACTTTATAGTTTCATTTCTTATAAAAAGAGACATTTTTATTGCTATATAAGTGTCACCTTACCGTTGCATTACAATGTAACATTATTCCATTTTTATAAAATATGGTTTAATTCCTTTTTTAAACTTTTGTGTTTATTCAATAAATTACTACAAAAAATCACAAATTACTATCAAATCCACATTTCAGGCTCAATTAAATATTCAGTACTTTTTCTGCTCAATTAAACTGTAAAAAACCAATTTTATAATTAAAGCTACTTCCAAGCCTTTGATAGTAATAACTAACTAATTAATTAATGAAAAAGCATTAAAAGTCGAAACATTAAAATAAAAATTCAATAATTTAGGGATGTGTAATTAAATTCCATAGTTCGACTAAGTGTAATTAATTGGTCTGGATTCAATTAGTGCTTATAGTCTAATGCATATCAGTGCTTTGATTATAACAAGTCCTAACGCTCAAAGCAGCATGAATTACCTCACGAAAGAAACTTCGCTTCGTTGCACTTGGCCGCGTTGCGCTAAAGTGTGAATCCGGCTGCACGAATTTGTGTGCTTCACATATCTAACATCATGCTAGCGAGCATCGCATTTATGTGCAGAAATCTTAATGCTGCTTTGCTTTAATTATTCCTTAATTACTCCTAGTCATGATATTAAAAACTTGCTTCTATACCATGACGTTTCCTATAATTTATTTCCATTTCTAGTGATACCAATCATGAAAGAATGGAAACTTAATAACAAATTACCGCAAAAAAACTAATAAAAAAATTTGTTGCACATAAAATAATTTTCTATTCAGACAACTTCACGTCTTTCAAAAATATTGATATCCATCCATCCATCCATCCATCCATCCATCCATCCATCCATCCATCCATCCATCCATCCATCCATCCATCCATCC
>JBAGKK010406974.1:0-18156 GCA_037177015.1 Euceroptres primus
CGTTGCAAACCGCGATCGCGTGCTTATTTTCGCAGTAAGCACACTTGCCGTCCTTTGATTCGCTGTTGTCTGAAAGTTCAAGCCCCTGTCTTACCATCCTTCATCTGCTTCCCGTCTAGAAGCGGACTGTAATAAGCGCTTACTATCGCGGATTCCTCATCAAGAAAATCGGAAACACCTGTCAACGTTAGCTGAATTTTCTTGCCTGTTATCCTTTCCCCCCATCTATGCTTCATTGCCATTGGCAATTTTTGTATTAATTGTTCAGATAAGATGGTATTCGAAAGGTATTCCGGGCGTTCTAATGCTTCTATTGTCGCTACCAAATTTTTTATCGTGGTCGCGAACTTGACGATATTGTCCGGCTTATCGTCCTTTATTTTAGGAAACTCAGCTACGTTGCGTATCAACGCTTGAATCACATGTTCCGATCGACCGAATCGTCTCTCCAATTTCGCAAACGCATCACATTTTCACTTGGTGTAAACCCGCAATCAGTAGTGGTTTGTTTAAAAGTACTTACAAATAGGGGCCACTCGATTATCTGGCCACTGAAGCTGGGAAGATCCTTGCCTATCGTCTGCCTCGCGAGGTACCGGTCCAGTTTCAAATCAGCTCTAGAAGTATCTTGGCATGGATGTGGGGAAGTTGCTGATTTTGTTCGCTCAGCTGTGATCATCATTTCCCGCGATTCCTCTTGCCTCAACGGTGCCGCTATACACGATCGCACCTTCGATTTCGCCGACTGCTCGCTGGCACGTGACAGGTTGTCCTGATCTTCAATGTTGTCATCTTCATCGGAGCTTGCATCTTCTAGGCTGCTTTCCTCGTCAAGATCAACCAGCTGTTGCTTGCTTCGTATTTGTATCATTTTCTTTTGTCGTTCAAGCTGTTTGAGAGCCTCGGCTTCTTCGAGTCTCAAAATTGCCTCAGCTTCCCGGAGTTCTATCTCTATACGCCTTCTCTCTCGCGCGCTAGCACTCGACCGCTTAGATTTTGCACTACCCGCTTTTGAGGGGTGGGGCGAAGGAGGCTGAAAATTGAAGTTAGCTGTGATCTTGGGCTCTACGGTAGCTTTCTTTGGCTTGGACGCATTCGGCGCCTTTCGCTCGCCGTCGGCTTTCTTCGGGGCTTTCTTCTCTCCGGCCACAAAGCGCTCAGGCTGGATTTTTGCCCTGCTGCTTTTTCGGATCTCCCTCTCTTCATTTTCTGGAGTGAGGGTGGCATTGAAGTCATCCTCTTCCCCTTCCGCTTGACCCTCTCTCTCAAATTCTCGGTTGGCTTCGCCATTTGTACTGTTCATCCTAAATTCTTTCTCGGCGTCCTTTTGAGCGTCACTTTTTTCACCCATGATTTTGAGTCTTTTGACGGTCAATTAAGGGCTTTTCCACTACACTTATGTCACCCACAGTTTTGTGTCACTCTTTCAAATCACAATAAATTCACTTGTGAACCACCGAAGGACCCACCGCAATAAAGATCCGGCTCGAAGAACCAATGTTATTTCAGGATCACAAGTTAATTTATAACCGCGTAAACGATAAGTAAAAATTTAGTAGAAAGAGATATCGGGTAAATAAATGTTTATAACACACGGAATTAACAAAATATGATTTATTAAATAAGACTTAAACTCGTTATTGCACAGTTAAACGGAATTAAAAGTTGAAAAACAAAACAGAAAATTGATGTAATATACGGAAAAGTCAAAAGGTATAATTATTCGTACAACTAAAAAGGACGCTCCGTCGATTTTCAAAGAGATTGACGTGGGCGGTCGATGCTCTTGTCAATCCCGAACTAGCCTCTTAGGACGCTATTCTTGACGGTCCACCCCTCTTGCTTTCACTTGTGCCAGACCCGTCGGAAAATCTCTTCAGATTTTGCAGAGAGCCCCTTCAGTGACGGATCGTCAAGAATATTTGCCCTGTTCACAAATTGCGTTCACGACACTGATGTTGCCCGAATATTTTAAGTAAGAAGTTTTAAAAAAATCGATAGACCCCTTATTTGAAACTTGAAATTTTGATTTTTCGAGATCTTTTTTCTGATAAAGGAGTTTAATTATGTGGACTTTGCTATAAATAAAATATCTAGTAAATAGTTTTTATAAAATTTTGTGTCAAATGAAAACTGAGTCTTCTATAGAGGTTGTTGTAGCGCAAATATGGAGTTTCGTCCTTAAGGTTATTGAAAATTCTTACTCAACAAAAACTCTCTGCAGGATTTAGTTATCTGTTGTTGCTTAGATATTTAGAACCAAGAAGGAAAAAATCGTTTGAGCCCTTTTTGAAAAACTAAAATTTTGATTTATTCTTTTTAACTCCAAATTTCAATTATATGTACGTTATTATATGTATTTAAAATATGTAGTAAAAAAATCCCCTATAAACTTTTGTGTGAAACGAAAACTGGACGTAACTGTTTCCTTTTAGCCAGGGATAAATTCTGAACTATTAAATGCCCGATTTTAAAAGAAAGTTTTTCAAATCAATAGTTAGCGTTATTTTAATTCAGATTTCCTGAAGTTTTGAATTTGTTCCAACATTATTTTTATTTCTAAATTAAAAAGCTGTAGTTTCAAGTGCGATTTGTTGAAAATTCATCCAACAAATATTTGCTCTTTAAGCCAATTAATCTTTCCTTATTACAATTTCCTGAGGGCAATTACTGGCCTTGCCCTCAAGCGTGTTGGGAAATGAAATTAGCATTATTAAAAAGACTATGAGTTTAATTTACTCGAACTTTACGTACTTTAATTTACTTTATCGAATATCAATTTTACGGGTTTCTTTAAATCTTTTAGATTGTGGAAACTGAATTTAATTAAGATTGTTGGCAACACTGAGGCGAGAATGATAGTAATTTAACTTGTATTATTTTTAATTTCAACTTACGTTCTGATAACTTTTCAAATGACTCGTAAAATTCCTGTATTCGTCAGACGAGCTCCATAAAACGTTAGACGTCTGAGAATATTAATGCAGCAATTCAATATTCTGAATGAAAAGTTAAATTAATTATTGTCGAATTATATTTTAATAGACATTCAATTTCAAAAACATTGCGACGAAAACTGAGTTACCGACGTCTCGACAGTGTATCGATGGGTCGAAAGACAGGGGCATGCGCACTGACTTTCGGGAGCAGGAGAAGGAGGCAAAGCGGAAATTCAACACTCTTTGACTGATCATTGCGAGCGATAGACAAAAATGTAAAATCGTCAAAGAGTCGGTTCTGAGAGGTTTTGACCATTGTTGCGTTATTGCGAAAACCTTCACTTAACTGTGTTGCACTTTAAGGATTGTTTTCGACAAATGTATTATCGAAAAATCTTTGAATGTGTTACGCTCCAAGGAATATTTTCAACAAATGTAAGTCTAAATTTCACCTGAATTCTTTCTGAATAGACGCATGTTCTTGAACTCTTGTGTATTTATTTTATGGATCTCCCAGCATCCCGACCAAAAGGTAGTCTCATTTCTTATTAAAACTTAATTATAATTTTTCTAGTTTTAACACACTAGCTGGCGCTCAACATATATACAAATTTTAATAATTGTCTAAATCCCTGGCAGCTCCTGACCCAAGCCGCGCTAGGTGTGGCGTTTGGATTATGTAATAAAATTTGATATCTAATTTAAAATACTTTTTCTCCTTCTTTTCAAGGTCTAATTGGATTTTTCTATGCCCGGAGCTAGTTCCCTAACGTGATCAACACTGCCAGGTGTCAGTTGCCAAATATTTCTTAACTGAATTATACGGATTGAGAAAATATTGGCAGACGAAGTGCTATGTCTGGACTTGACTTAATTTCTCAATTCCTGTAGGATTCCTATCCTAACCATAAACAAATTTCACAATCTTTTATTATTACAGTGGATTACTTGTTTTTAGTTTTATCTCAGCCGTGCGTAACTTTTAATCCACGTAAATGAGCAATACTCAAGGATAGCTGCAGCCTCGTAACCGATTATCACAATTCTCATACACATGAACGCCGTGGTAATTGCTTGTTACTTTTAGCAACAGTAGGCTTGTATTGTTTGTGGAATTAAGTATTCTGAGATATTTAGACAAATAAGCTCCAAGCTAATGGGCTGAAAATTCGGAGTCCACTTAAATGCCAACCGTACTCAAAAAATGGAAAACAGCGGGAGTTAGGTGCCCCTTCTCGCGCCAACCTTCATGAGCTCTTGAATTAATTCTCTTAAAAAAATATCGCCTCTTACCTCACAAGGAGTATCGAAACGAAAGAGAGCGAGACCAGGTAGTAGTTCGCTTTTATAGTTTGGGCCTCCGACCTCCCTACTACCGGTCCCCGATACTTCCGGCCCGTGATGCTTCCCAATTCGCACGGCCTTCGATTTGATGTCGCAATCGGGTGAGTTTTTCTCCTACCCATCAGTCGATTTTACGCGCGCTTTTTCCTTTTGCCTGCAAATCTTTGGCGCTTTTTCTCGTTCCTCTAATTCTGTCGGTTTATCATCTTGCTCCTTTTGGCGCTAATTTTTTCCGTCGAATAATTTTTCTCCCGCCTATTGAGTTTTTGTTTCCGGCTGGAATATTCTCGGACCCTCTTTATTTTCAGTACCGTATCCTCCATTTTTTTCGCCTTGTCTTCGATTTGTTTAAAGTATTCTTTCTATTGCTTTATTGTTGATTTTTATAATAATTTATATTTATTTATTGATGGTCATTCGGAACGTCTTATGGGTCTTCTGTGGAGGATTTTGAAGCCCAAATAGAGATTACTCAGCACTAAGCTTATAATAAAAAAATAATAATAATACGAAATATATTTAGTCGCTGGTCGCTGCCTGAGGATCGTCGGAGCCCCCCTCGTGCCATCGCACTTGCCCTAAATGGTGAACCTCCTGATGCGTTAGAAGACGAGGAGATTGTTAATGCTGAAAGCAGAGACATCGCGTCGGGACAAATGGGATTGACATCGTTGTAGAAGTCCACGAGGCAGAAAATTACCAATTTCCGGAACCGCAACGACGAAATGTAAATCCGACCGCGAACACCTGCGAGGTCCCTAAAAATTTCAAACGTCTGGAGGAGAACTACGAACGTGCTCTACTTGATTTTATGGAGGAATGAAGACAAAAGCCATTACATGGACAGGACCCCAGGGCACAAGATCAATGCAACGTGGACAGAGAGGCATCCAACCAGTGGGTACAAAGAGATGAACTCTTTCCGGAAACCGAAGGGTTTGTCGAGACCATCGAGGACAAGGTGATCGGCACCAGGAATTACCAAAAGCATATTCTCCGCCTTGAAGTGGCCCATCGGTGCCGGCTGTATGATGATCCGAATGAATCCATCGAGCACATCATTGATGGCTGCAGGAGGTTAGCTCGGCGAAAGTATACTCGCAGACACAATAATGTAGCTGGGATCATTTACTAGCAGATTGCCTTGAATCTGAGACTCATTCAGGTTGTCTATATGTATGCCCCAGTAGCGGTGCACGAGAACAAAAATTACCGCCTCCACTGTGGTCCTTCTAACGGACCACACTGTTGTTCATAATAGGCCTGACATTGTGAGGATCTATAAGCGGTCGCAATACGTCAAAATCATTGACGTTTCGGTTCACCTCGACAAGAACATCCAAGAAGGCTATACAATCAAGAGCCAAAAGTATAGCGAACTGAGGTAGGAAATCAGAACGATTTGGAAGCTGGAAAAGGTTACCATTCATCGTTACCATTCATTCTACCGTGATTTCGGCCACGGGGAACGTACACGCGAGGTGCCAGAAACACCTGGAAATTCTAGGAGTTAAATGGGTTCTAGCTGCAGACCAAAAAGCGGTTTTACTTAACATCTGCTGCATAGTCCGATGCTTTTGGGACTGCCAAGCAGAAAGTGGCTAGCCGCTTTTTGGGCTGAAACGGAGGATCATTCCCGAAAAGAAAAAGAAAAAATAAAGATTCAATTTTTCGTTTCTAAACTTTTGACTGCAGCTTTATTTAATTTTTGTTGACTATAATTTGATTTGAACTTGTTCTTGTATTTGTCGGGAATGTAGTATATTGTCGTTTGTGTTTAGAAATTTTTAGTTGCTGACAGGCCGTTGTACTTGACTAAGTCTGTTCTAGCAGCCTTATGGCCAGGTCCCTTCAGGGCCTGTGATAAATTTAAACTAAAATAATAATAATAATAATAATAGTAATGACGTAGGAATGTGGCGACCTCATCGCCTGGAAGTTTCGTCTCTCGCAATCAGACTCTCAAGCCAAGGTACCGATAGCTGAATGGCATCAGGGTGTGATGTCTCGAGCGGTCTCCTGAGATACTTGACGCCCTCCCAGGGTATATAGCCTTACCCTCGCATGCGGGGCTCTACTAGGGTGGATCGCCCTTTCCCTAGCTTAAGAAAACAAAAATTAAATCACTGAAAAATTTTATGAAGCGTTGATCGCTTCCCGAAGATAATCGGGCCCCTCCTGACGCAGTCTATGGGAGGGATAATATGTTAGAATATCGGCAAGAGGTAACACGTGCCATACCATCCGGTATAGCTACTGGGGATGCTTCGGATGACTGTGAGCGTCTGAATACTTCAGCAGGGCTATCATGGCAGCCCAATTTACAAACCCATCATGATGAGTTCTTTTTGCGTTGCCAATATGCACACGAGATGGGAGCAACCGCCACTTTACTTGACCTGAGGTTTTACTTGATCTGAGGTTGAGTCCGCCCACTGTCAACGACGCGAGGGTGTACAGGCCCAACGAATGATCAGAAGGACGCCGGAAGTGGATGGAGACGTAATCAAATGTCATTTTCGTGCAACGGCGAGGAAGCGAACCGTGAGGGACGAACAAGATCGCCTCTTTGTGGGTATTTATCCCGAGCTAGTCCATAGAGTGACCGAACAACATCTTTATGATCAATTGCGCTATTAGGCGGCGCCACCTTATATCTGAAGTCGAAATAAGAAACATCGAAAGACAGGTGCAACAGCAGCTAGCATCACCTGTAACGCAACCCGCTTGTGCGGTGGTAGATGCCCGTGACACGAAACGCTATGCACAGGTAGGGGATGGATCCGGGAGATATGGCGAGGCGATTGCCTCATGGTCGACAGTCTCTAGAGCTGCATCCGCCGAACCCTGTTCCTGCCGAGCCCATGGAAGATCTCAATGGCCTACGTCTAATGGTGTGCTTCACTGATGCCATCCTGGAGTTCGCGCATCAAGAACCATATGAAAGAAGTGGTCTGCCGAGATTTAGGGTCAATAAGGACCTTCTCCTGTTAGCTGGAAGGTTGAACACCGAGATACTGCCTCTGCACTAGCAGCAGGATGTGGGCTTGCTGCAGGTGCAGAATCTTTCGTATTGCGCTGTGGTTGTGTTAGCATAAAACTCAGAGTCCGGGCTGCTAAAAACTACGCCCCAAGAAAGCTGTCAGACCCTTCATGGAAGTTTCGACTTGAAGGTGAGATTAGCAAAATAAGAGCAAAGCTGGGACAGTTGTACCAATTTCGAAAGGGCAGTCGGTCTCAGTCTGACTCTTCATGTGGAGGACATGCTCCGCCTACTCAAAATCAGTTCATAAATATCTACGAACCAGGACGAAGGGATTACTTACCGTAAACAGAGACTCATTATCCTGGCAGTGCGACTGCGACGATTTAGGAGAGCGTCCGCGAGGAGGAATGACAACAGGAACCTCTTAGCAGTCCAAAAACGTCTTTATCGCGGATTTGCAGATGGTGAAAATAAGGCCCAAAATTGTTGTGAACTTTTAGGGTCGAGAGAATGGCCAGATATTGGTCGAGCAATCCTTAAGACATATAAGATCTATCCTCGTGTCATTCAATTTCTGGTTCACGTGATGTACTCATGGTGCAAAAGGATTAGATGTTTTCGTCGTGGTGTGATGAGGGGTACTCGGTCTTTGCCCATTAAACTAGGAATCTTCCAGGGTGATTCATTAAGCGCACTATGGTTTTGTTTAGCTTTGAATCCGCTAAGTTGGACACTCAACAGCACGTCTTATGTGTGCACAATTGAGACAGGCCAGGTTGAATCTCAACTCCCTCACCTCATAGACATGGTAAACATAAAGATTTCATGCAGGGAATCATGCAGGTACCTTGGCATTTTTCAGGCAAGGGGTCCGCTCTATTTTACAATTAGAAAGGCGTTTGAGGCTTCCTTTTCGCGTAGCTTTAGTTTGATTCTGGCGTCCGGCCTCACTGCGAAGAACATCACCCAGGCAATTAACACCTTTGCCATTCCTCTCCTAACATACTCCTTTAGTTTGGTCTCATGGTCTATGACTGACTTCGAGAGGCTCAACAGAACCAGCCGCATGAAGATGTCTCAGCGCCGGATGCACCTCTGGTTAAAGTGAGGAAAACTCTTTCCGGAGAAATAAGGATTTGTCATTGCCATACAGGACAGGGTAATTAAGACGAGAAATTATTAAGAACACATCCTCAATATGCTGGCAGTGATTGACAGGTGCCGTCTTTGTGGAGATCTTAATGAGAGCATCGAGCATTGATGGGACAAGAATCGTCATTAATGGCTGTACGATGCTTGCCCCGCAAGAGTACACGGACAGATAAAATGATGTTGCTGGGATCATCGCCCAACAAGTTGCTCTGAACACTGACTTACTAGAGAAATTTGAGCCTTACTACAAATATAGCCCAGTTAAAGTACTAAAGAATGAACACCAACTCCTTTACTGGGACAGGACTATCCTGACTGATCATCTAATCAGACACAATCGTCCGGATGTCCTCTGGTTAGATAAACGTGCTCAAAATATAAGGATAATTGACATCAGCGTTTCCCTAAACAACAACATCAGGCTCCGATACCCTGAGAAGACTCAGAAACATACGGAGCTGAAGCCGGAAATCCTGACCGTTTGGAGGGTGAAGAAGGTCACCGTTCACGCAATTGTGATTTCCTCCACAGGGAACGTTCATGCGAGGTGCGTTCAAAATTGGAAGAAATGGGAGCTCGGAATTCGTTACAAATGGCGGTACTGCTAAACACTTGCCGCATCGTCCGGAGTTCTCTGGGCGTGAACAACGATAGCGGCTAGAACCGCCTTCTGTTGCCATCCCGCTTACACGGCAGATGGCTGTGATTAACACATTTATAATTTTAACCTTTCTCTTTTTGTATGTGTGTATGTCCGTCCGTGTGTGCGTTCAGACTCAGTTTTCGTTTGACACAAAAGTTTATAGAAATTTTGTTACTACATATTTTATATACATATAATAACGTAAATATAATTAAAATTTTGAATTAAACAGAAAAAAACAAAATTTGAGTTTTCAAAAAAAGGGCTCGACCGATTTTTTTCCTTCTTGGCTCAAAATATCTAAGGAACATCAGATAACTGAATCCCGCAGCGAGTTTTTGTTGAGCAAGAATTTCCAATAAATAAATTAATAGATAATTTTTTATTTAATAAACAAATTTGATAAATAATTAACCGTTTCAGTTATTTGTGATGAAATAAATACCGTCGCTTTTATGGAATCGACTATAATTAAGTCTATACTTACAGGCAGTTTATACATATGGTCATTCGGTAATAATTGATAATTGTTTAAACAAAGTTAATTAACAAATACGTTTTTTGGCAATTTTCGACATATGGACTTCATTTTCTTAACATAATCATCTGGAAATATCAAATTTTCAACCTTTGTTAGAACTCTTGAACAACGAATAAAAGTTATTATTCTTATTAACAATTTAATAAATTAATTTTTCTCGTCTTATATGCTTAAAAACTAAAAAATTTGTTTTCCTTGTTGGAATCAACTGCCAATTATTTAGAAATGACTCCTTGCTATCACTTTTTGTGAACTAATCATAACTTATAATTGTTTATATGAGCTCAATTAATAAGTACTCTATTTAGCCATTTTTCGCCGCTCGGCGTTCAGATATAACAGGCGATCACTAATTGAAATTTCAATTATTGTGCAATTTTAGAGTAATTTATGGTCGATTCCGCAAAAACAACGGTATGTATTTTATCACAATTAACAAAAGTGGTTAATTATTGATCAGATTTGTTTATTAAATAGCAAATTGTTTCTAAATTTTCATTAATCACACTCATAAAATCTTTTTGTCTATAAATTGTTAAAATTTAGTTGTAATTACATAAGTGACTTAATACTGTTAATCCCCACGAAACCATTTTCCTTCACATATTTGTTAATAACAACTTCCATAAATTTTTAAACTTCTACAGTTCTACTGAAAAATATTTCTGGATAGTTGTTTCATTGATTCGAAATATTGTGTAATTAATCTGAATATTTTCAGATTAAAAAAATTTTTATTTGAAATTTTATTTTTTAAATAAAAAAGTACTAAAAATGGTTTTCAATGTTACATCCCGAGCAGAAGGCAAGGGTGATTATATATATTGTCTTGTATGGAAGGCTAGTGAGTTGATTTCATCAGGTTGGTAAGGCCTAAATATTTATTTTTTGTGAGATCGTTGTCACTCATCAAGCCTATGGGATTTGTTTTACACAATGTTATAACACTTGGTTATGAATTTGTTTCACAAAAATTTATTATTTAAGCAAAAATGAGAAATTGCATGAATTAGATATTGAGGTGTAAAGCTTGCTCTGCCTCCTTTTGTAGTGAAGGACAAGGGAAGAATATGAATCGTCTTTATTCCCTTTTTATGTCGTGAGATAATGATAGCATATCACAGGATGTTTGATAAAATGCACTTGGTTAGATTTTGCGGTTTGACACGATGCCCTGTTTATGATTTTTTATGCTTTTAAATTATTTCAGTTGAAGGGACTTTGTTCACCGATAATATAACTTATTACAACGGCCCCGATCTAAGATGCTCTATAGGACTCGCGCCCTATCCGAAGGTACCTCGTTCACTGTTACACAGAAACAGCGATCCAGGATGCTCTTTAGGACTCACGCCCTAGTCAAGGTTCGCGAGATACTTGTTAACAGAATGATTGGTTGAAGAAAAAGACACAATCAGAGGAAGTCTGAGGGTTTTTATAGTAGATCAATACTGTTAGAGGGAGTGACCTTTACAAATCTGCAGCTGAGCACGCCCGTTACAAGTCTGCAGTGGAGCACTCCCGCTACAAATCTGCAGTGACGCGCGTACGAAACGAATTGGTACTGAGGCACGATGGTTCCAAGAAACCTGATCCATACTTTATTTGATGGTTTTTAATTATTACTTCATGATATTTGTGAACACTAGATCCCTTTGTCTAACACATTTACTATTATTTATTCTTACTCTTCTCTTACCCTTTTTGTTCGCATTACTTTCGCACTTTATATAAAAAATCGGCTATGAACTGGAGAAATTCATTTCCAAACCACAATTTTTATCCGATTTGATCTTCTTTAAAAGTAAAAGTTAATAAAATTCTGCATAAATTTTATTAACTTTTACTATTTACTTTTTCTTTTACTTTTTATTTTATTAACTTTTACTTTTAAAGAAAATCAAATTGGATAAAAATTGTGGTTTGGAAATGAATTTCTCCAGTGACACTTTTTTTGCTCTACCGTACCGTGTCATGCCATACAAAACGTGACATTTGAGATTTTTTTCTCGAAAACCAATCACAGGCCCACTCCAATATTTTTAGGGCTTATAGAGCACACTGACACCTTCCTCTGACAAACAAATTTTTAAAATGCATTTTTTGGGTATCGCGTTTATATTTTTTTTACAGAATTTAGAAAAATCATTTTATTTTATTTTTTTTTTAAATTTTGATGTGCATTTTATAACAAGTTTATTGTGGACATCAAAAAGTTAATTCGGTCGATTAGAACCAAAAATCTGCTGTCCAAAAGTATAACCTAGTAAGTAACATTTGGCATAGAGGTTATTTTTCCGTGCATGTACATCCGGAAACAGTCCCTGCGACAAATGTCACTTACTAGGTTTTACTTTTGGACAGCAGGAATATGACATTTAAAAAAAAGTTTTCCGAAAACTTATCATTAAAAGGTATAGATAAAAAAATATAGATGTACACAAAAGTATAGATATACCAGTATGAAAAAGATAAAATATAAAAAATGCAGAGAATTGTAAGTCACTTATTTATTCTTCAAACCAAAATTTTTTGATATTCATATTATGCGTTTCAAACCCAATTAGGTTTCTCTTCGGACGTTTATTTTGGCCCAAAAATCAATCAAAAGGAAAAGTGTGTTCTGCTATTCATGTTACGCGTTTCAAACCCAATTAAGTTCCTCTGCGGATGTTCATTATCATATAAGTTCTCAAAATATAGTCTCAAAGATATTTCAGCGATTTAAAAAAATTCTGCTGCTATTTTTGACAACGCGCGGAATAAGAAAAGGCGCCCATTTTATCCTAGCTTTAATTCTGTTGGCGGTATAAGTTCTATCTCTTTGTATTAATTCACGGCTATCGCCAAAAAGCGTAACAATAAAATATTTTCTTAAATTTTAGGTCACCTAGTCCACACAAATGTCTGTTGGAAACATCATTTTGTGGCACAAGACCAACCCAAGCTCACAATTTAATAGCACCAACGAAAGCGGAATCGGAGGACATAGAGAAAATTCTCCTTAGACGAGAAGCTGATACGACTAAGGTCTTAATTCCAGAAGATGTGAAGGTGTCAATTATGGGCGGAAACTTGAAGCCTGATCCTCTTGACAAACCTAGAAGACGTGGACGTGAAGAGCGAAAAGAAATTTTTAAAAGAGAAGTAGAAATTACGAAGAAGATCCTCGAAGAAGCAAATATAGAGGTACTTGCAACAATTTGCACCATTATAGTTACAGGTAAAAGTCGTAAACTTGCAATTAGACCTCGACAAGTAAAGTATGTGATATTAAATGTATTTGATAGATATACTAGTAAGATATGTTAGTAATTAGCTTATGGAGATTATTAAATAAATAGCAATCAATGATGCGATGGACAATTGGGCATGGAGGGAAGGTAAGAAGGTGTATGTAAGAATTATGTACACCTGGATGTCTGTTAAAAATTTCTTTTGAATTTTTGTTGCTTGAAAATTTTCTTGAAAGAAAGATTAACGAAAAAAATGTCAATGGATAAAATTTGTAGATAACTGAAAATGCTATGAGTTTGTAATTGGATATTTTTACGTAACATTAGCTGTTTTCGAAATAACCTTAAGCGACGTATGAAAGAAGTATTATAGAGTTGTGCAAAATGATTCGATCTGATCGAAAACCGACTTCTGACGCTTTTCGAATGTCGAATTTTTCGAAAGATAAGGAAAGCCAATCATGACTTGTCCAGCGTAATGACAGCAATTCAATATCAGGTGAGGTAAAGAAGACCAATCCCAAATAGATTGATTAAATCACGTGATCCGAGTGTGGAGCAATACGCAGGCCAAGAAAAGGAAACTACTCCGTTTCGATAATGTCCTCCCGTCCAGATAGTACGGGAGGCAGCGACAGTAATTTTTGTCAAGAAAAGGAAACTGCTCCGTTTCGATAATGAGCAGTCCTGATAGTACGGGAGGCAGCGACAGTAATTTTCGCGCCCATACCTATAAAGCTAATTTTTTTGGATGATTGTTTATACAATGTGAATTATGAAAGTCAGAGTCTACCAAGCTTTCAACCTTGCCAACACTTGTAAAAATTATGAAACGTGTAAAAAAAAAAACATTATGTAATTTTCTTATACCTACAAGGCTGAAACTTTTTAGAGTCATAAAGGATACCTAAAAATATCATGGCTATCAAGGGTCTAACGTCAGGTGTTGAAAAAACAAACTTGTTCGACTTATGTCTCAAAACCTTAAATGTTTCCCTCTAATAGTTTATTTAATAAAACAAAAAAATACAGTCTATCGATCGCCTAATGTTTTTTAAAGCCTTGCTAGACGCAATGGAATGCACGGTCTCCCGATCGTAGCCGCTGCGCCTCGCCGATCCGTTAGAGGTCGCTCTGAATTTCGGCATTTGCCGGAATTTACTAAAAATCTACAAAGCTAATTTTTTTTTTAAAAGCAGTTTGTTTAATTTATTGTTAAATAAGAGTTAAATAGCGCTATGAGATAATAATTTTGTTATTCAATGTACAAAAACAATTAGGAAAAGAATGAATAGTTCTAATAAGTTAAAAACATTATCATTTTTAATAAAATTGTTAATGTCTAAATAATAATTGTATTGATTACTAATTCTTAAACTAAAAAAAAAATAAATTACAAAATATATTTTGAAACTTAAACGTTAATTACAGAAAAATGAATAAAAATAATAACTAAGCAAATAACAAAAAAACTAATATGAAATAATTAATATGAAATTAATATGTTCGTCGATTGTATACTTAATAACAAAGTTGCAATGCTTTAATTATGTTTCCACGTCACAACTTTAGGCACGTTTACCGAAGCCTTAGCCACCTTGTAACGAAAGTAGACGACGCTTATTTAACAATAAGTTAAATAATATGTGTGTCATAATGTTTTTTACATGTTTCATTTAATTGTTATTAATGTCGGCAACAACGATGTCGTGGTAGGTTGCCATTTTGTTTGCTTATAATATTAAAAGAGCAAAATAAGAAAGAATTAGCTTTATAGAAATAATGTCACAAAAAGTGACGCTGCCACCCGTCCTATGAGATGGATGGGATCGGCTACCAGGTGGAGTTCGTTGTAAGGATATGTTTCTCTTAAAATTGATATCAAGTAAAATGAAAAATTACAAATTTATTTAAAATCTCAGAGTTTGATTTATTAAATGATCGTCAAGTTAATCGCTTTTTCTAGACTTGGCCAAGTATGTTTTCGCACCAATATTTCTTAACTTGAACCTTTCGGAGTCTCATTCAAACAACCATATCTTTCCGGATGTGAGAATCCCTTTTATAAATTTTGTGCCCAGCATTCATACAATTCACCACACAATGAATTCTTACATTCTCAATTTCGGGTACCAAACTTTACTCAAGTTACCTTTCAGTCCTCTTCTAATTGTTGAATGACACAACTAAATCTGTTCTCGAAAACGCGTATTACAAATCGATTTCACAAGTCCTGCACGTAAACGACCAACAATTCTAATCTACACTTTATCCTTACATTAAAATCATTGACTCGATCCTTATACAATGAGCAAATATCTGACCGCTTTAAAATCGTCGTCGCCATTTCGGATGAACTCGCTGATGTTAGTCTTCAAAAATCTGTTCTCTGGATGTGGCTCGATCTTCTCCACGATTGAGATCTCCTCTGTGAAGGATTCTATGGGCGTCCTCGCGAAACTGAAATGGCACTCGGCCAAAACGGGACCATTCAGAGCAGGAGGAAACACACTTAAACATTTCAAAGTAAACTCAATAAATTGTGATTATGGCCATATACGATATTGAAAGTGTAAATCAACGTTTTAGAAAAGTTTTTTTAAAGGACTACACCACTGTGAAATTTTGTTTTCAGAATTCTTGAAATTCAATTTCGAAAAGTTATCAACGGATTCAGGTTCTCTTTTTCTTGTTCTTGTAGGAAAAGTAATTTCTACAAATTTTGTATGAAAATTTTTTTAATTTAATCGAAATTGTTGACATAGTTAACAAACAAAATTTAGCGTTTTTTCGACTGCGGCAGAGCTACAGGCCGCTTTAATCATCTGAAACAAAAATTAGAACAAGATTAATAAGCACGAGTAGACTGGGGATCCATCATGGGGATTTTTTTCTGACAAAATGGCGGCCTTTTTTGTTTTTAGCATTTTTTTCAATTTTCAATATTTTTTTCTCCGGAAATTATAAAAAAAAATCCCCGTGATGGACGAGAGATAATCTATCTAAAAATACACACAAAAAATTTGAACCAAATCGGATGAGTTGTTTTCGAGAAACCTCTGCCGCAGTGTCAAAAACCATGGTTTCGAGAAAAACGCATTCAAAGTTTGGGGTACGAATTTCAGTCAGAGTTTTACAAATCAAAATTTACTATTCAAAATAATGGTTTGGTGGTAATTCTTTACTTATTTCGATATTTTTTGTTCAGAAATACTCAGCATTAAATTTAGAAGAAAAATATCAAGTTCGATGTACAAATTTCTTGATGTGTACAATTTTGCATAAACAAATTAAGTGGCAAAATCAGGAAATTTCTACAATTTTGTCTTTTTCGTAAGATCCAGGTACATATTTCAAATCGCTAAGAAACATAATCAATGAAGATACTCTTGTAAAAGATAAATATATGATTAATAATAATAATTAATTGTTCATAACAAGTTAGAAATAACAAATTCACGATCACCGTGATTGTTGGTGAAAAAGTGAAGAAATACATGGAATTTTCATGATTCATCAGTGGAATGATGCTGGATGATAAAATCTCATTAAATATAAACAAATAATATTGCTTATAAACAATTTTATAAACAAATACGAAGTTTTTTATTTTTCTGATTAGCAAATTCCTGATTTATTAGCAAATAAATTTACCACAAAAATTTTACAGCATTTTTTTGAAACTATAAGGAGCACGAAAATGAAAAAGAAATTTTTTTTCAAAACTTTTACAGTGGTGTATTACCTTAAGCAGAATTGCTGTTAACGCGTGCATTTGATTACAGCAACGTTATAACAGCTTGATTATTACCATTTTGCGATGTGCTTGGTCTACGCGACTCGTGTTAATTTTATATACGATCCGTGAAGAAATGAGGATTAAACTTTCCATTATCACATTTCAATTGTTCCTCTGAATTTTGTGATTGGATCTGGACGTTATATTTCGTTGAGTGTTCATATTTCTGCCTGAAGCGTGCGAAAATCAGATCTCGCCGAGGGAAATATATTGGAAGTGTAAAGCTATAAAATCCTGTCAAGCTCCGTGAGATTCGCTCAAAATATTTTAATTCCCTTTAATATCAATCGTTTATGTTCATATTTCGAGGACTGTAGTGTGACGTGAGGAACGCTTTTTTTTTGTATGAGACTGCAGAATGCTCTCGTAATTTCTGAATTCAAATTCTTCTCAAGAAATTTGATGGTCTATATCTATTCAAATTTTTCAATAAATATATATCTGCTCGCATTTTGTGTCAATCTTTGATAATTTTATCTCAATACATCAGTTGAATTTTAAAATAATAATAATAATTAATAATAAAAAAGTCTTGTGGTTTCGATAGGAGTTCAATTAAATTAAATATAAACACAAATTAATTTAATAATTTTCTTGGAGAAATTTTAGTTTCTCAATTTTCGTTTATTACAATCACATTTAAATTTCATCAAAATATAAATAACTTTTAATTTATTAATTCAAAAATAAATTTAAATCACAAAATATAAATAAAAAATTCGACATTTAACACGCGCTGGATCGGAACGAAATTTTTCAATTCGATCGAAGTACTGATCGGTTTCCAAAAATTCGATATTCGACCTGCGTTTAAATTGGATCGAATTCTTCCGATCCGATTTGAACACTAATCGGTTTCGAAAAATTTGACAATTGAAAAGCATCACAAGTCGGTTTTCGATCAGATCGAATTCTTTTGCACACCTCTATATTACTTCTTTCATACTTCGCTTAAGATTATTTCGAAAACAACTAATGCTACGTAAATAGATCCCGTTACGAACTCATAGCATTTTCAGTTATCTACAAAGGGCATAGCAGGATAAGCATGTGTGTGCTGCCCCCGGCCCGATCAGGTCCATATTTTCATCATAAGATGGCATCAATTGGTAGTGAAATACTCTAAAGTATTATCTCCCAGAAATGATTTTTATGGGAGTTATGGGGGTTAGAAGGAAAATTGAAAAACTCGTTTTTCTCGAGAACGGCTTGACCGATTTTGACGAAAAAAAAAATGTTATGGGGCTCAGTAGTAGGATGTTAAAAAAAATTTATGAACTTTTTTCCACAAAAATAACCTAAAAAACAATTTTTTTAAACTTTTGAAACTTTTTTTATGGGTTTTGTTACGAGTACTACTTTCGTCTTCCACCAAAAAAATCTTCAATTTATATCCTAAAACATATTTAATCCCCAAAAGGATCGAAGAGGTAGAGCGCAGTTAGAAAAAATAAAAACCGTGAGTGCACTGTACACTGTGTGCTATACATCGTGAAGTGGGTATGTTCTGCAACAG
>JBAGKK010407083.1:0-18155 GCA_037177015.1 Euceroptres primus
CATTTGACAAAAACGGGGGGGGGGGATCAAATTTTACACAAATCTAATACCTTCTCATATGATGAGAATGTAAAAATCAATTAATCACAGGACATGTGAAAAATGATAGGGACTTAAAATGGTCAACTTTTTGACAATCAACCACAAAATGATTATTATAGTATCAGAGTTATTTATTATGCAAATTATTTTATTTAATTTTCTTGCTTGTAATATTCCTAGTAAATGAATTATTGCCTTGCTAAAAAATCAATTTTCGGTCCTTAAAAAAATGACATTTTGTCAAATGAATTTCAATTAAAACATGCAAAAATTTACTTAATTGACTCATTGAAGAATGCTCTTAATAATAGAGAAATTAAAGAAGCTGTAAATTTCGTGTGAAATTCAGCATTAGGTATCTTGGATATAACCTGATATAACCAGATATTTTAAAGAAAAATTTAAAACTCGTTGGATAGCAGTTTAGAAATATCCAGATTAGGGTGGTCCAAAATCACTTTTTTTCTGATAGAGGAACGCGATTCCCCCATTTTGTGTGGTTTTCGAAAAAAGAAATTGCGTATTTTCTTTTTTTTTTCCTTAATATTAACCCGTACCTCCGAGCCTTTGAAGTTAACATGGGATTTTACATAAGAAAAACTCATTTTTCGAAGAAATGGCAAAGATAACTACTTGTTATTACCTTTTTGCGAATTAAAGCCTAGTCACTTCTTAAGGAATATTCAACGAATAATTTCCACCAAATAAATTTTAATTTTTATCCCCCCCCCAACCTCTTTATATTGTGCTCGAAAAATGCCTCAAAAAATTGAATATAGCAGTTTTATATAAAATTCATGCTAAAAATGCGAATTTTGGAATTTTTTCAACATGAATCTTTATTCGATAAGTGACAAAATATCAAGTATTTCTGAAATTGAAAAAACATCATATAAATAATGATTCATATGAATAGTGTATTTCCTAACTAGTTTTAAATTGTTTAAACAATTGTTGTTTGTTTAAAAATTGTATTTTCCCTTTAAATAATGATAAGTTAGGCATTTCTGGGATTAATAACACAGCAAGTGAATGTTGAGAATAATATTTTTTGTTTAATACATTTTTCAATTGTTTAAACAATTTCTATTTGTTCAAATTCTTTTTTCGCAACAAATCATGAAAATTTTGTATTTTCTGAAATTAGTGACACACTTAATCAGTATCTGAAATAATATTATTTATTTTAGTTATTTTTCAATTGTTTAAACAATTTTAGTTTGTTTAAATTTGTTGACAAAAAGTCAGGAGAAGTTAGTATTTTCTGAAATTAGTTGTTTCAGACATTTTGCAATTGTTTAAACAATTACGAATCATTCACTTTTAACTTTTCATGGGAAAGGTGAAGAAAATTCTAGTTCTTTCTAATCTCTTACACAATATTGCTTATTATTAATATTAATATTAATAATATTTTCTTCACTCAGAACTTATACTCCAATTGTTTAAATAATAATCATATGCTTAAACTGTTTTTTCTGTAAATTAAAGACAGTTATTTTTTTCTTGTGAACTTCATGTAGAAGAAACTGCCCGAGACAAAAATTATTGCCCTTCTTCTTAACACAATTTAACTGCTCATTAAGTCCACAAGAAAGAATTAACTGCCCTTAAGTTACTGAAAAAAATTGTTTAAACCAATCATTATTGTTTAAACCAATCATTATTGTTTAAACAATTGAAGTATAAGTTTTGAAAAAATAAAATACTTAATAATAAGCGATATTGTGTAAAAAATTAGAAAAAACTGAAATTTTCTTCATCTTTTCTATGAAAAAATAAAAGTAAATGATTAGTAATTTTTTAAACAATTGCAAAATGTTTGAAACAAAAAATATTACTCCTAACACTCATTAAGTGTGTCACTAATTTCATAAAATAATAACTTTTCATGATTTTTTGCGAAAAAATTTAAACAATGGAAAATTGTTTAAATAATTGAAAAGTGTCGTAAACAAAGAATATTATTTCCAATACCCATTCAATGTGTAATTCATTCCCGAAAACAATAACTTTTCATGAATTTTTGGGAAAAAAATGTAAACAGATGAATTTTACATAAAACTGCTATATTCCATTTTTTGGGGCATTTTCAAATATAAAAGAGTTGGGGTGATAAAAATTAAAGTTTATATGGTGGAAATTATTCGTTGAACATTCCTTAAGAAGTAACTAAACTTTAATTTTCAAAAAGTTAATGACAAGTAGTTATCTTTGTCATTTTTTCGAAAAATGAGTTTTCCTTATGTAAAATCTCATGTTAATTTCAAATGCCCAGGGGCACGGGTTAATATTTTTTTTTAAATATGCAATTTTTTTCGAAAAACCACACAAAATGGGGGGATCACGTTCCTTTATTATAAAAGAAATTTTTATAAGGCATTTTTGGACCACCCTAATCCAGATATTTCCAAAAAATTTAGGGATATTCAGTTCAACCTGTATAAAATAATTTTTTTGCAAAATGCTAGATTTGGATCTGCGGTATTAGCAACATTTATAGATGTAGGTATTCTTATTTCAAAATCAATTGTTATGAGTTTGAGAACATTTTTGGTCAAGGTATGATTTTAATCCGCATTTGGATCCCGGGTCCAAATACTCCAAATCAGTCTCAAAAAAGGCTTAAATCTAGTGTATCATCAAAAAGAGGATGTTCAAAAATAAGTGAGCAATAATAATACAAATTTTTTTTACCAATTATATTCCTATTGATCCGATTTTGGGCCCGGGCGCGAATACGAATCAATGGATATTTTACGCTGAAAATTCATGTTCAAGATAAACTAATGCAATTCAATGTAAATATTAACAGTTAAATGTAAATACTAACGAATAATAAACTATTTACTGATTAGAAATAAATAATAATATTATGCACAATATTTGTGATAAAATTAGAATATCAAAAATCTTATAATTTCATATTTTAAAAATCTTTATTAGGTACAGTATTATAAAAATGTGTTTACAAATATATTTTGATAATTGAATATAAAAAAATAAGAATAAATATCACTCTAAAAGCGATATAAATATTGAGCGAATTTTGAGGTTGGAACTAAAAGTGCTATTTTTTAAAACTTCCGCATTTTGTAACTATCGTAAATTTATCAAAACCTTATTGATTTACTAAAACGTTATACTTTTGTGAGCATTATGTGAAGGTCTGCTATCTAAAAAACAAATAGAGACTTAAATATTAAAGGATTTGTCACTCACTGCAATAATACCTAACTCAGCCCTGATGAGAAACGTCAGAGTTGGCAAACTTAATGAAAATAATTTATTCTTTGTATAAGTAGTGCTGCCACTTGCCACAATTTAGTTTAAAATTTTTACTAATTAGTTTAATTAAACATTCCACAAAATTCGGTTTTTTAATTATATCTATTCTATTTAGGTAAAAACAACAGTGACCCGCATTTGGACCCCTAATCCGGATTACGTTCTCTTGCCCTAAATGTTAATGGGGATTTTTTTATACAATGTTGATAGTAATAAGTTTGTGGAATATAATTTCTATTCACTCCTAACATTTACTGAATGGCAATATCATACTGGATGCAGATGAAATCATTACAGATTCCTGTATCTGAGTCCAAGGGAAGGGCCGCCTTTGACCTTGCTTGTCACTCCTTGCAGTGGGCCCATATCCTGGACAGTGAGTTATGTTGGCCCCCCCGAAGAAGATCAACAAACCGAAGGGTCGAAATGTGAGTCCCAAAAAAACATCCTCACTCCTAACTTATACTTTATCCTTAGGCCTCACAATTTAAATGCTAAACGCATTATATAAAAAATATAGTTATAAATTACAATTCTATGCACCAAATTCTCTGAAGAAGATTGCAATCAAAATTTTTTGCATCATGATTACTTCTTTGAGAGTGACCGATTTTTTGGAAATTTAACTATTTCAAAACTTGTTTTGAAACTTTTGCTCAATATTCCTTAAAGGGTTGTAGAAACGTCTAAATATTATCCAATTACGTTTAAATTTGGCAAATATCTTGATTTTAAATAACATAAAAAAACGATGAGGTGGGAGCGATGAAAGTCAAATGTTTAAAAACAGGGACCACCATAATATTTTAGAAACTTTTTTCATTCATTTATGTGCATTCGACGATTTACGTCGGGACTCCGGTCGCAAATAATTTCGGACCGACTAGACCGTCTCCAGTCAAGTCAGGCGACTTATTTTCGAGGATTGTGACAAAATTAGAATTTCAAATTGTCAAGACTAAATAAAATTCGGCCTCGCGGCGGAACCTTCTAATTCTCAAAGAAGAAAGAAGCGATTAATCACTCGAGGAAAAGGGAATTTATTTGCCAAGGTCACTCGTAAGTGCAATCGCACATAGCCCACAAAAAGAGAGCTGATAATAAATGAATTTATAAGGAATAATAAAACTTCTCTCTTGATAATAATCCTAAACTAAAAAAATTAATTTCTCTACAATTCTTCCTCATAAAAATTAAAAAACGATTCAAGAATTATGGGTTTCTTTATGAAAAATATTCAATCCCTTTCAAACAACGTCCCTTATACAATCTGCCTAAATATTTTCAATAGATTTTTTGAAATCACTGAACAAGGTTAATATGCCAATAATCATAATCTGATGACTAAGAATGAGTGAAAATTTTCAAAAATTGTGTCGTGCATTTCACACAAATTAGTTTCCTTATTTTCTTAATTCGGATTTTTCTTCCTAAAATCGAGTTTTTCCATGTTTTTGTGTTTATCGAAAATTCTATGCATTGTCGCTTTTATTTTAAATTTTGATAACTACAAAATTAATTAAAAGCAATATTAATAACATATCAAAATATATCAAGTTTTTCAAAATATATAATTGAATTTTTTTATTGCATAAGCTGCAACAGTACAGACAAGATGGCCAGTGAAAACTCTTGTGCCAGGTTCGCCCCTTTTTTCCTACAAAGGCCCGGAAGCACAGAATTTCACAATTCCGAGAGTTCGAGCTGGCCTTTATCGGTTCGAGATCAAATCTCTGGAGTCTCCATACCCACAGAGTGATTCTCCAAACACGGTACTACTCTTCGCAACATCCAATGCTCTGGATCATCTCCCAGGCTCGTTCGAGGACCTTAAAGGAAAACGCAGTCATTCCCTACGCTTCCGACAACGCAGAAGAAGACGTCGTCTCACGGTTTCTTGGAGCAAGAGGTAACAATTTCCTTATCCATAAACGTTTTTCTACACTACTCCTCATCATGAAAACTAAACTCCGTTATTTGCTACCAATTTCATTCGATTCTATAAAAAGTGGGAAAAAAAACTTTCCCTTTTCCTAACGTGGAATCTCTTCAAATCATTGACCTTTTTTAATGAAAAAATACTTTTCAATCCATTGCATTTATTATAAGAAGAATGTAACATTGACGCAGACAAAAATTGTTGTTTTAAAGTTTATTTGATGACGATTAGGGTGGTCCCCAAAAAATGCATTAAAAAAATTTGGTTGACGGTAGAGGGCAAGACACCCCTCCCCCAACCCCTATTTTGTCAGATTCCCGGAAAAAATAATTGCGTTTTTATGTTTTTCAAATTAGTCAATAATAACGGGGCGGTATCGATTGTGCACAAATAAATTGTATACATGAAAATTATGTACATTTAATCGTGTACGCGAAAACCCTGCACATTGATAATCAAAATATACATATTTTAAAATGTATAAAGTAAAATTCGATACCGAAAAATTGTACAAGGTAATAATTAAATTTTGTTATACCCTACACCGTTTAATCGTGCACAAGGAAATTATTTAATTATTTTTTCACTTCAGTTTTTAATTTTGCACTGATAAATTCTATACGGACAAATTTTATACAAAAAATTAAATTAAAAACTGTTAAACATAATATAATTACAGTACCGGTCACGAGTATCACACCGCTTAACTCGCATCTCATCGGAAAAGAATTCTTGTCTTTTACATTTAATAACTTGGGAAGGAAACGCGACTGTAACTTTTGGCAAAAATCATTGAAAAGATTAAGAAATTTCGCGTCGAAAGAGTCATATGTGAATAACTTTGGAATATTCTTAGTCAAGATAGAATTTAAGAAAACCAGAAGGAAATAATGTGCTAGGTGACAAATTTTTTACCCTTTTTTCAATTTTTGGAAAAATGTAGAAAAGATTTAGGAGAATTTTGAAAAAAATTCATAGCGGTACTTTAAAGTATAAGCTTCAAAACGAAACCTAGAAACTCCGAATATCTTAACTAATTATCTAGTAATAAATACAAATGTGCCATCATATTTTTATTTTCGCGAGACTCCATGAACATTTAGTGAATGCGAGCAAAGGTTTGATCGTCGCATGTTAGAACTTGAAGCAGGACCGTCTTGTACATAAAAAAATTTTGGGAACAAGAGGCACCTTTTTTATTTCTCACTATGACTTCAAAATTTAATTAAATTACAATTAATTAATTACAGTTAAAATTAATAATTAATTTTAATAAATAATTAATTGTAATTTAATTAGATTTTGAAATCATAGTGAGAAATAAAAAAGGTACAATTAATAATACAATAATAAATTACAATTAATTGATTACAGTTGAAATTAATAATTAATTTTAATAAATAATTAATTGCAATTTAATTAGATTTTGAAGTCATAGTGAGAAATAAAAAAGGTACCTACCCCTTGTTCCCAAAATTTTTTTATGTACAAGACGGCCTGCTTAAGGTTCTAACATGCGACGATCCTGCCTTTGCTCGCATTCACTACATGTTCATGGAGTCTCGCGAAAATAAAAATATGATGGCACATTTGTATTTATTTCTAGGCGATTAGTAAAGATATTTAGAGTTTCTAGGTTTCATTTTGAAGCTTATACATACTTTAAAGTTTAAAGTACCGCTATGAATTTTGTCAAAATTCTCCTAAATCTTTTCTACATTTTTCCAAGAATTGAAAAAAGGGTCGAAAATTTGTCACCTAGCACATTATTTCTTTTTAATTTTCTTAAATTCTATCTTGACTAAGAATATTCCAAAGTTATTCACATATAGCTCTTTGGGCGCGAAATTTCTTAATCTTTTCAATGCTTTTTGCCAAAAGTTACATTCGCGCTTCCTTCCTGAGTTAAAATGTAAAAGACAAGAATTTTTTCCGATGAGATGCGAGTGAAGAGGTCTGATACTCGTGACCGGTACTATAAATCCGAAATATCAACTCTTTGCACAAAGTAATAAATTAAATTTTATAAAATTTCACGAAACCGTAAACAAGGAAATTATTTAATTATTTTTTTAAATCGGTTTTTAATTCTGTACGGCCAAATTGTACACAAGGAATTAAATTAAAAACTGTTAATCTGAACACATCCGAGTTATCAACACTTTGCACAAAGTAATGAATTAAATTTTATAAAATTTTGCTAAACCGGACACTGTTTGATCGTGCACAAGGAAATTATTTAATTATTTTTTAAAGTCATTTTTTAATTCTTTACCGTTAAATTCTTTACGGTCAAATTTTACACAAGGAATTAAATTAAATACTGTTAATTTGAATACAATTAAATCCAAAACATAAAAACTTTACACAAATTAATTACTTAAATTTTATTAAACCCTCCACTGTATAATCGAACGCAGGGAAATTATTTATGAATTTATTTTTAAATTCTATAGTGTTAAATTATGCACGGTAAAATTCTACACAAAAAAAAACATTTTAGAACCACTCTGTGAAATTTTATACCATGAAACCTCAAATTGAGATTATCGTAGTTTTTATAAAACTCTGCACGGGTAAACTGTGCACAATGACAATTCAAAAATAAATTTGTAAATAATTTCCCTGTGCTCGATTATACAGTGTAGGGTTTAATAAAAGTTAATAAAATTTAAGTAATAATTTTGTGTGAAGTTTTTATGTTTTGGATTTAATTGTGTTCAGTTTAACAGTTTTTAATTTAATTCCTTGTGTAAAACTTGGCCGTATAAAATTTAACGGTACAGAATTAAAAACCGTCTTTAAAAAATAATTAAATAATTTCCTTGTGTACTGTTTTGTGAAATTTTATGAAATTTAATTCATTACTTTGTGCGAAGTGTTGATGTTTCGGATTTAACTGTATTCAGTTTAACAGTTTTCAATTTAAATTCTTGTGTACAATTTGGCCGCATAGAATTCATCGGTGCAAAATTAAAAACTCAATTGAAATAATAATTAAATAATTTCCTTGTACACGATTAAACGCTGCAGGGTATAACAAAATGTAATTATTACCTTCGTGTACAAATTTTCGATATCGGATTTAGCTGTATACAGTTTAAAACAAGGGCCCCGAAAATCCTATGAGATTAACGTGAGAAAATTTTTGTTTTCAGGAAAATGAGGTTCACTTTTTTGGGTTTAAATTTAGTTTGCGGGAGATTATCAGAAGTTTTTAGAGAATCTCTAAAGAGTAGTTTCCGCTAAACTACTTTTAATTTTTACTCCCCTTCCCCCCGCCCTCCATAGGAGTCCCAAAAATGCACAAAAGTACTGAAATTGATAATTTTATGTAAATTTAACGCGTCGATTTAAAAAACTGACGAAAGACCCAAAATTCACGAAGATAATCGATTTTGAGTGCATAGATTGCAGCACACGGACGTTGACATACACATGCTACCACTCAAAATCCATTATCTCCGCGAGTTCAGGGTCCACCACCACTTAAAAAAAAATTACAAATAAATAATATTCAATTGTTTAAAGAATTTGAAAATGCTTAAAACAAAAACTAGTCCTCCTGACAATGACGAATTGTCCGATTAAAGTTTAAAAAAAGTACCTTTCAGTGAATCGGTAGGGACAACAAATTATTTAAACAAATGTAAATTGTTTAAGCAATTGCAGATTAGTTGACAAATGCTCAAAATCATGTCAATTGTCGAATAAAAATATTTAGTGTCCAAAAAATGGAAAAACATAGCTCATATCTGTCAATTTTACGCATAATGCTCAATTTCAATTTTTTCTGCAGTTTTTAGGCTTCGTCAAGGGGGGGGGGAGGGCGTAAAAAATCAAAGTAGTTAAGCAGAAATTACTCGTTGAAGATTCCCCAAAAAATTCTGATTAACTCCCGTAAGCTAAGTTTAGACCCAAAAACGTGAATCTGATTTTTTTGAAAAAAAATTTTCCCATTGTTAATCACATGGGATTTTTGGTGCCCTTGTGGCACGTGTTAATATTGACTATTTTGAAAAAAATGCAATAATTTTCTCCGGCAACCTCAAACAATGGGGGACGGGATGTCCTGCCTTTTTTCGAAAATACATTTTTTGTACCACCCTAATGAAGGTGTTATTTAATCATTAATTGAAAATAATAAATATTTTGATTTTTCCTTATTTTATAACAGCCAAACAGATTCCCATTTGTCGACTTATTGCCTAGCTGTAACGTCAGGTTCGCAATATCATCCTCCCACACTTTGTGCAGCAGAGCATTTTTTACAAAATAGTCCTCGTATCACCAGAGGAAGTTCTTTTAAAGAACAGCAATACAGAGGTGAACCGGAAGGCTTGCATTGCGTACGTCAAACGAAACTGACACTTCATGGAATGAAATATAACACTAATTACAACTTTACTCTATACGTGGTTAGTGACTCAACCATTTTATTCTTACTTTAGAAGCAAAGTATTTCTGTTTAAAAATCCATAATTCATATTTTATTTTCTCCTTTAGAATAAATATAATGTCCCGAAATTTAAAACCGTGATGTTAAAATTTCGGAAAAAAAAATTTGTGCTAAATTGTACTAGACCTGTGCAGATTTTTGTCAAAAACGATTTTTAAAAAAATTAAAAATTACGACTAAAATTTTTAAAAAAATTTTGTTTCCCAGAACCGTCACAATTTTTTATTTCAATTCGAAGTATTGTACTAGATAGCTTTTAGTATATATATATATATGTAAATTTGTTTAAATTTCGTCAAAGCAAAGATTGTTCTAAGTTGTGCTCGTCGAGACGAATACTTTTCTGCTTTTATAAGATTTCGTATCTCCAATCGTTTCAAATTCAAATTTGAAAACCTCAAAAATAAAAAATTCGAAAATTCGGACAAAGTAAGTTTTGCTGAGGCGTGCTCGTCGAGTCGAATACTTTTATCCTTTTCCAAAATTTCGTATCTCCAACCGTTTTCGAAACAAAATCCAATTTTGAAAACCTCAAAAATGAAAAATTCGAAAATTTCGACAAAGCGAAAGTTGTGCTCAGTTGTGCTTGTCGAAGTAAACAGTTTTTTATTCTTCCAAAATTTCGTATAGCCAACCCTTTTCGAAACAAAATCCAAATTTGAAAACCTCAGAAATGGAACATTTGAAAATTTGATAATTTCAACAAAGCAAAATTTGTGCTCGGTTGCGCTTGTCAAAACAAACATGTTTTTCCTTTTTCAAAATTTCGTATCACCAACCGTTTTCTAAAAAAAAACAAATTTGGAAACATCAAAAATGAAAAATTTTTAGTACCTCCAACCCTTTTCGAAACAAAATCTAAATTTGAAAACCTCATAAATGAAAAGTTTGAACATTGCTCCAATAGTTTTAAGGGTTTTTGGGCAATAATATTTCAACATAGACTAGAAATTCAAATATGAAAATGTTACATATGAAAATATTATTTTAAAAAAGTATAAAAAATACGAGAAATATTCATACTTTATACAATTGTAATCAATATTTAAAAATTAATGAAATTTATCTTCAGATCACATGTTTTTTTTCGAAAACGGTGGAAGATAAGAAATTTTGAAAAAAGAAAAAAAAATCTGTTTCAACAACCGAGTACAACTTTTGCTTTGTCGAAATTATCGAATTTTCAAATTTTTCATTATTGAGGTTTTCAAATTTGGATATTGTTTCGAAAAGGGTTGAAGATACGAAATTTTGGAAAAAAAGAAAAGTATTCGATTCGACGAGCCCAACTCAGCACAACCTTTGCTTTGTCGAAATTTGAATATTTTGGAATTATTCTTTTACCTTTTGATTTTTTTTTCAAAAATGGTTACGTTTTTTAAATTTTGATTCGTTGCACAAACTTAAATATACTTAAAGCTACGTAGTACAATACTTCGAATTGAAATAAAAAGTTGTTGCGGTTTTGGGAAAAAAAAACTTTTTTCAAAATTTTTGCTGGAGTTTTTGATTTTTGGAGAAATAGTTTTTGATACAAATCTGCACAAGTCTAGCACAATTTTCATTTGTTGGAAATTTTAACATTGCGGTTTTAACTTTATGGTGATAAAAATATACCTGTATATAATAGAGTATTATTGAACTTTATTGTCAATTATATCTTTGAAAAATTTATTCTATACGCCTAGCAATTGTTATAAAGAAATTATATAACTTTTACATTTTGCTCAAGTTCTTACAATTTTAAAACAGTAAGAGTATTTTATTTTCTACTGGATGACAATTTTTCCTAAGCAAAATAGCAACACAAATTTTGTTCCTCAGATTAGTATGAGGAATAATGTGTCAAATAGGGTGGCTATAGAAATGTTGAAATTTCGAAAAACCCCAACACAAACTCTACGAAATGGACGATATACGACAGTAAATTTGAAAAAAAGTGATGGGATGATTAATTTCCAATACATGCCACAAGACAATACAACGACAATATTTCACATTTTGCCATGTGGTGGCGGAATTGTTACAGCGAAATTGAGAAGCACTGGCATTGCACCCCAGGTAAACTTTTTTTTATATTTATTAGCTTTTTATTAATAAATATAAAAGCTATTGATAAATCACTCAACACAACAAAAAACATTCTAAGAATGAATATTTCAGAGAAATTCAAGAAAATTTGAATTTTTAAACGTGAGAAGAAATGATTAGAATTCCAACACATTTGCAGAAAGAGGCATAAATTATTGGCCAATAGTTTGTGCCACGTACTAGTTTAAATTTTTTAACAATTATTTTCTAAGTTTTCTAAATAATTAATCTGGATTTCGATCGCTTTTGTTTGAATTAAATTCCAAAGTTTACCATTTTTACGATTTAGTTTTGAAGCTTACGATTTGAACACAAGGATCAAAAGTAAAAAATATTTTAATAAATTTTTTTTTTAAAACTCATCAAATATTTGGAGACCTCAAATCTTGAGTAGCTTCGCTGGATTCCCTTAGCCAAATCTTCAAAATTTTGAACACTAAATTTCACAAGGAAAATTTAACCAAATTTTTATAAATAATTTAAATTTATCACTCGCGAAACATTCCTATAGAAAAAAAGAATTAAAAATGTACTTAATAGTGTAAGCGAATTTTAACGACGCGATAAAACCAAAGACCACTTTTCAAACCAATTGTCTTTTCAAAATAAATATTGTCTTATTATTTTAATTTTTCCTAAATTAAACACGCATACATGTCACTCCGATTACTGGGATCTGAAACAAAAATAAAGGGACAAAATTAATAACTGTATTTTCAAAATTCCATAATTTCAACATTTTCAAACTGTTTTAAAACTTTCAACATTTTTAAAATTTTAAGAAAGTACCTAAAACAATATATTGAAGAATTTTGAATGCTTTAGTTGTACTATAATTGCAATAATAATTTTTCAGATTACAGAAGTGGTTGGCCATGCTGCAATAAAAGCACCACCCTTGTCACCAGGAAAGCAATACACTTTAAGAGTATCAGCTACTCCACATGAATTAATGAAAGTCTCTCTAATAAAAGTTCTAGCTACAGACGAAGGCTTTATACCTTATCCAGAGGTCGCTATCAAATTATTTGAATAATAACATCAAAATATTCTTCTCTATCAGAATAAAATTTTCAGAAACTAATTTTGAATTAATTTGCATTAAGGTGTCATCAAAAAGTGTCCCGTGGGAATTTCGATCTCTTAGAAAATGTCATCAAGTGACAGTTGGTGTGGAACCAGCAGGTGCAGCAAAATATTGTGTTTTAGTTCGAGAGGCATCAGGCCCAATTGGAATTTCCAGTGTAACAACAATTCCCGATCAATGTGGATTACATCGACGTCGACGATCAGAATATGCGTACGAGGAATGTGAGGAAAAAGACAGTATCTCTAAAGAAAGGGCTTTGCCATTCACTGTCAGCAAACTTCAACCAGGAAAAGAATATCTGGTGCAGATTACTGCTGAACTTAAAGGACAATACCTATCATATCCACTTCTTGGGGTCAGGACGAAAAGATCCTGTCTGCCTTGAAGAAACTAATCCACTAAATTCAATCATATAATCATTAATCCGCAAAATTCTCATTGGTACTCAAAGTCAACTTTGAATTCCATTCACTGATTCATTCATATATTTTCCCTCTTTCTATACTAAACATATTTTTTAGATGGCTTTATCCTTGTTGATAAATTTGTATCTTTGAAATTTGTAGAATTCGAGCTCTATTTTTTAATTTGAATATTCCAAATTCCTGATAGAAAAAAGTTTAGAAGTTTTTAACTTTGCAAAACCTGCGAAATCGAAATATTTCCTCAACTGAAATATTTTTCGCTTTCAATCTTGTTTCGAAATTTTCAAATCATAATTAAATCAAAAATAGAATAAGTACTGAAACGCATTTTTAGAGGCTAGACTTTAAATCTAACAACTTAAACTGTTCCAAATTCTAAGACCAAGTTTTGTATTAATTTTAACACTAAATATTATAGCTTTTAAATAAACACACTAGTTTGAGATTGAAATTTCAAAAAGACAACTCAGATAATATAATAAACTATTTGATATAAAATTTTTTAAGTAAACGCCAGTGTGCCTATTTTCAGTATCGACCTTCCAGGATTTTTATAATTCCGCTTTGTCGGATTATTGTGTATATAAGTGTGTGTAAGAGTGCGTATGAAAGTCTAAGTATTCAAAAATTACTCCTGTATTTTCATGAAACAAGCTTTAAGATAAATGATTATTCTCCTCAGTAAAAGTCCATTTTTAAAAGCAATAACAAACAAATCGACTCTGTAAATACAGATGCTTGTAAATTCAGTAGTTATGGACAGCACTGGCCAGACATTTGAAAATAAACTTCGTTTAATGAGTCCATCTTATAGTCTGATCAAAACTGACCATTTCTACTGCATTCATACTCTATTAATTTACTGAAATTAAATTATTGTTATCATCCTTAAAGGCGTAGTTTAAACATTCATAAAATTTAAAATTTGTACGTTTGTTTTATGAATCTAATTTTGTGTGGACTGCAATTTAATTAAGACCATTTAATTAAGACCGAATATTTGTAGACATAGTTTTGTATAATATTCTGTTCCTTTTATAAAATTTATGATATTCTTTTGTAAAACTTTGTTATTCCTTTCCTCTCTTTCCATGTCTCAACTTTCTTTATTATCTATGATTTTTATAAGCATTTATTATATTAGCTTAATTTGTTATGAAAATTATTTTTAATGTAATATATTTGTCGAAAATTTTCAATCCAGATTTTGTAATATCAATAAATTAAATCAGTTCCCTCTTTGGCCTTCTAGGCCATCTGCTTCTGTTTTTACTGTTCTATTTGTCGATAGATTGTGTTATCTGAAGTGGAGAAAATAAAAGGGCGATTAAAAACTTATAAAAGAAGATCCAGCTTGTAATCATTTCAGTGGTAAATTGAAACCACAAAGTGCAACACTAGAAATAATCAATTAACATTAAGACGACTTAATTTTGTTTAAAATAAATTTTAAATTAAAATTTTAATTTAAATTTTAATTTAAATCAAAATTTTAATTTTAAATTAAGTTAAATTAGGAACTTTTGTAAAATAAAAATAGAAATATTTGAAACAATTTTTAAATGTTGAATAAAATATTCGGAGTATTGGAATCATCGTTAGTTGTTTTCACAAGAGAAACTAGGATTATTTCTCAAATAATAATCTGGCCAATAGTAATCATTGGAGTGATAGCAAATTTCGGAGTTTTGTGGAGAATCTCCTTTTCATCAAAAGGGAAAAAATCAATTTTGAAACCCTTTTATCGCTCTTCTTTATTATCTTTCGCCCTTTCGGATATTTTGCTTCTTTCAAGCTCTTCTGCAAACACTCTAAGTATTTTAAACAATGGCAATCGACTATGGAAGCTTCCTGACTGGTCATGTTCATTAATTCCTTTTTTACAAACTGTTGCTGTTCTTGTTGCATCTTTAACTCTCGCTGGAGTGGCTATTGATAGGTAATTATTATTCATTTTTATTATTTATAAATCAATTTAAATTTAGACTTTAAATTAATTTTTTAATTTAAATTTAATTTTAATTAATATAAAAATAATATTTATACTTTTTATGAAGGTATACAGCAATGAAACCAAAACACAAGACAATAAAAGGACCAAAGTGGCTTCATGCAATATTCTTCGTCATATCGATTTGGCTCATCGCTATAGGAGCCTCTTATCCAATTCTTCAAATTTATGAAATTGGTACTACAATTGTTGTACGTGACGAGACATATTACAAGTAAGTCTCAAAATTTGACTTGTTGATTTATCTATCTATTAATATTATTATTTTATTTGTGCTTCTTATCTAAAACATTTTTCTTACTAAGAAATAAAATTTGTATTTCAATAAGATTGTTATTTCAATTTATTATTCTTTACGTAAAATCTTATTCTAGAATAATAAAAATTTATAGACCTTTGAAATCAGATTGAATTTCAAAGAAGTAATATCTGTTAAATTTATTGTCAGCCTTTCTAAGAACATTTTAATATGTCCCAAGACGATAAATCACTACTCACCTATTTTTTAAAACAGAGGGAAATTATGCGTGACGTTTAATATCAATAAAGCAGCATATGCGTATACTGGGCTCTTCGTCACTATATTTCTACCCCTGGCTGCAGTTTTCGTGCTCGTGCACGTGCTTCTCGCTCTAAACATTTCACGTCGTAAAGGCCTGATGGGAAACCCTCAAATTTCTACAAACCAGGATTCCCTCTCAAATCCGCCTGCAACAGGTAATAATTTTCACTTTTCTAATCGTCCTTCAAAAATTACTCTAGGTATTTATAGAAACAAGTGATAATTTTTACTTAAAATTTAAAGAATTTATATTGTTTAAAATTATTAGGAAATATATCATTTACATATTTGTTAATTTAATGTATTTTTTATCTTAATTCGTTTCTAATTGAAAACTACAATTTTTCATACATCTAATATCGTATTCAAATGAATTGTAAAATGATCAGCTGTCTAAAAAATATTGAACTTGAATGAAACTTTGGTTATTGGAAAAAAAACAGAAAATAAGCGTGTTTTTGTTTCGATTTCGAATCTCAAAGCGAAAAAGTAGTTTTAACTTTTGTTAACTGGTCTGATTAATAATAAAGTAAATCCAGAGAAATTTAAAAAAAAAGAAAAACAAGAAACTTTATATCTGCTTAGAAAGACTCACCTTCCAAGTATATTTCGAGAAATTTAATTGACATGACAAACTAATTTACACCCGAAATTAATTCGAATTTGGAATAATTAAAACAATCTACACGGGAATTTTGATTTCTAATAGAAAAGAAACTAAAAGACTGAACAAAAAGCAAAAAAAATACCTATATTAGTGTTGCTCGTTGCTGTTGATGCAAGTGATATTCCCCCAAATTGAGGTTAGGGAAGAGTTTGTAACTTTTGTATCGTAAAACTTCCAAAAACAATATCGAACTTCAAAAGGCTTTGAGAAAAAAAATTAACCCACAAATTTGCTCCGATTAACTTACAATTCACGGGAAAATCAACGTCTTGGAGACATAAATAAAGAGACAACAATCATAACGACGGTTAGCAGAAGCGCCCAACTCACGAAGTTCATGATCTTATCGATTACGATGAAATTTCAGTACAGTTACATAAATTTTATATTTTAATGGACAATGGGACACCTTAATATTCCAAAAATGACTAATTTTTCAAAAAATATAATTATCTAGAGACTTTAAATTGCTAAAACAAACCGCCGAAACGTTAGTTTCACTCTATTGACCGCGCATCTGACCGCTCGAACAAACTAGCTTACTTAAGAAAATTAAAACACTGACACTGACCAATTGAGATTCTAAAAATATTAAATGTATAAATTTTTCGACATTTTTCATTACTAACAACACTAAATTTGCTCAAAAATTGTAAAACATGTTTATTTATTTTTAAATTATAATTATTTTCCAGAAAAAGACAAAAACATTAAACGAAAGTCTTGAAACTGACTAACGTATTTACACGATATAAGGCGTGCGTTCATTGGCTCTTCAGATTTAAGAAAATTTAAATTTGTATAATTCTAATATCTAATATCTAATATCTAAAATTCTAATTTCCCTAATTTAAAAAAAAAATAGAAACAATATAAATTAAATTAATTTCTAAGTTTTCACGTTTATTATTTCATTGATATAAAAAATTTAAATCTGAATACTTAAAAAAATTGAAATTTAAAATATCAAGCTCACAAATTTAAAAGCACTTTTGTTAGAAAATTATTTTATGATGTAACTTTTTCAAAGCCAACACAAATTTTTTCAAAACGAAAATAATTTAAAAATTTGTTGTGGCATGTACATTGTTCCTTTTTTACATTCTCATCATCATATGAGAAGGTATTAGATTTGTGTAAAATTTGACCCCCCCCCCCGTTTTTGTCAAATGTCGACGTTTTGAGACACCCTGAACCGCAAAAACTGGTTTTTGTGAATGTGTCTGTCTGTCTGTAGATTTTTTTATTGTTAGCACGATAACTTTTGAAAGAGTTGACAGATTGGATTGGCCTTTGGTATACTTTTTTAGTGTTATTAAATGAAGGTCAAGTTCGTTAGCCAGCTATTTTGAATAAAAATTCAAAAAATCACAGCATTTTGAAAATTTTTTAGACCACTTTTTTCTGCAATTTACAAATTCTACGAACGGATGTTCATAGTACCCGGAAAGAAGAACAATTTATCTTAATGACATTTCTCAATAAAATGAAAATTATCAGACTAATAGCATTTTGAAAATTCAAAAAATCAAAAGAAATTGAAGATTTTAAGCCAAACAACGCAGGATATGAAAAAAAGTC